>NIXA01000007.1:600000-849184 GCA_002242795.1 Byssochlamys sp. BYSS01
CGCACACTCTGACTAGATACGGGTGATGCTAAGGAAATAATAGCGCTCTACCTAGGTACTTATAGCCTTGCCTGCAGCGTGAGCTCTTTCGTCCGGGGGCTGAGTTTACAATTGATGACGGATATACTCTACCATGAATTCCCTGGCGAAAGCATTCAACCCCAGAAGTCAGTACATGCCACGTTTTTATCTGCCGGCCCTTGACCTATGAGGTCAGTGGCATTGTCTAACCTCTAATCATGCTCGTTGATGGGGTGTCCCTTCGGGCCGGAGAAGAGAACAGAGAGAATAGTGAAGTGTTTGGAGAAGTTTTCAAATAGTTCTGCTTGAATAACTCAGTTGTCACTTTCACAAATCTGTATGTGGAAAATGGCACTCTAATAATACCTTGTCGTGGGTAGTAACAACATCAACTATTATTGACTGCAATGCATGACCGCATTTCTTTACCGAACTAGGAATTATATATCCTCGGGTTCTCAGCCGACCTTTAAATGAAGTCTAGATCTGGGTTGGAAGATAAATCCTGCTTGTATGATTGGGTGCCCGGGTTATCCATGAACATGTCCCCGCATTGACGCCTCCCTTACGATACGCGTAGATTCCCAAACCTGCCCGTCGCATTGAGGACTGTACCGTGTTGTGCAAAAGCGGTCCCAAGGAGATCATGGGCCCGGCGATAAATATCACGCTGAATCGACGACGTAGACGACCCGTACAGAAATCTTTCTTCGGTTGCGCAGAATGCAAGGCTCGAAAGGTTTCGACTGACTGGTTTACATGCCTTACCAAATAGCATGCTGACTGACCTGCTCCAGGTCAAATGCGACGAGACAAAACCGTCATGCTCACGATGCGCCGGTAAAGGAATACAATGCTCTGGCGTCTCGACAAAGCCAAAATTTCGTTGGTGTCAGACGTACGAGGTGAATGGACCGACCAGTGTCTCGTTCAAAGATGAGGGGAGCAATCCTATACAGCGCCTGCGAAGAGGCTCTCAAGAAACTGCCCGTGTGTCATCTACAGGATCACCGGTTGATGCCACCGGTGCCAACTCGCATCCATGGACTTTCGATTTTAGGGTTCACAATCCCATGACGACGACAATTCTAGCTTCTGCTGGAGAGGAATACCTCTCTACGGAGGAAAGTGGAATATACCACAAGTTAGTAAGCCCGTTCAGTGTCACAAGTCTCACAGTGAAGTCTGGAGACGAGTTTAAGCACAGTTTTACGAACCCCGACAGTTTAAGCTCTGCTCTCTCACTGATGATGACAGTTCCATGTTCCCAGGACCAGGAGAATATCAACTCTCGTCGCATCTTCTGGATGCCCGGAACGTCCATCTGCCTGATGGGGTTGTGGAAGATACCCTCAATCCTTGTTCTCGTTCCATTGACCTCGTCGGTGAGACGGATGAGACAGATGGCTCTTCCCTGTCAATACGACCAGCGCCAGATTCCTCTCCGTTCCCAGGAACATACCAGGAAGATAGCCAAAGTTGCTTGCCTGTCGGACTGACAGACCTCCCGAGTCGGCTTGTGGGAGTCTACTTCGTCGTCGTGTGCCCGATCTTCTCGACGTTTGATTCCGGGCAAAATTTATTTCGCACTTTCGTTGAGCAGAGGTGGCAATACTCAGCCTCCATGTTCTACACTATTTTGAGCATGGCTGCCGCCAAGTTGGCACGGAGAGCACCGAGCACGAGAATCCATGCTTTAGAGTATCAGTCCCTGGCGCTCAGAAGCCTCTACTCAGACGTTTCCGGCGCTACCGGCTGGAACACAGAGCTCCTGTTTATAGCGCTATTGCTTGGCCTTAGCACGAGCTGGCACGATATCACTGATCTAGGCATCAGCCACCTCCGAGCTGTGCAGCAGGCTATCCTTGACAATAGCGTACAGCGCTCACATGAGTTCCAGACACTCGATTTCTTCAGGCATGCTCTAGTGTACTGGGAGATGGTAGCTTGCTCAGTAGACGATGGCGTTACTGTCCATGATTACCTCAAAATGGCTTCAGATCGGCGAGTTCTCTCTGAAGAGACTGGCATTTTACCTTCTCCACCTCCAGCACGAATCGTGCCGCATCCGTGGACAGGAGTAACATCGGTGCCGCAGGCGCTGTTCGCTCGCATTGTGCAGATCATCCGGCACATACGGTATTCCAAACAAGACACGTTTACTCATGCATCCGACCTAGATGAAACGTTAGACTTTATAAGAGAACTGAATGCGTTAGAGGAGGAACTTTGGAATACAGACCTACCAAAACTACACGAGATAGCCCACACGGGAGATGACAACACGCCAGCTATTCATCATCTCCTCCTTGCGGAAGCTTACATGTTTGCTAATCTTTATCAGCTCTACTACATCTTTCCCAATCTTCGCCGGAGACGGGCAAAATGGCTTGCCGAGAACGTTGACGACAGACGTCCATGTACTCGGTCCTGGGCACACAGCCAAGCGACGCCCTGGTCATCATTACTTCAGAGAGAAAATGGAATGGACGAATGGCTGCGGTTCCTGGGCCATAACGCTATCATTCGACTGGAACAAGTCCAGAACACGTCAGGGACGTCCTGCATCCAAGCGCTCCTACTGTTAGTAGGATCGGCGTCTTTGTCAGTGGACCCCCAGAGGCAGGGAAGCGATGAGGAAAAGGAGATACTTCGCATTCGTAAATTTGTCCTCGATCGACTCTCCTATATCAGCGACTGTTTTCTTTCGGAGCCAATACGACGTGTAAAATTGGTTGTTTTCGAGATATTCAAGTTTTTAGATGTCGGAGTTGATGTCTTCTGGATGGACATTCTGCATTCCACGGGATTATCCACAATTATCGGATGATAATTCCGGGGAGATCTGGTAATGGGGAATGGGGCATAGGGATTCCGGACTTCCTAAATCCTTAATAAAGGCGGATCTGTCGTCGGGTAGCATGAGGGCCAGTTCAGAGACTTATATCTAAACCCCACGGAATCTCCTCGAGGATGCATTAGAGGCAGTTGAGAAATAATCTATCTGATTTAAATGAATCGCCAAGGTAACGTGCGATATATGCCTTTGCTTTCTAGACCAGGTAGTTGATACTCATACAGTTTAATTCACTAATCAGTCTGATGAGAAGCCAATATGCCACGCCGTACAAAGCCATGACACCCATGATGGCAGAGAGGTAATTCATGTTTCCACCATCAGCAGGCATGATATGCGGATAGCAAAACAGCACGGTACCCAAAACGGTTAATATGATAATTCTATAATTTGTAAGCATGCCCAAGAATCCCAGGAAGAAAGGGCCGATGAATATGGTTCCGCCTGTAAAACAGCAGGCCGACAATGGGCATCAGGTAGGAAAGGATGAGTAACACAACACAGGCAGAAACCATTGAATTGAAAGCTGTCAGCGATGCCATGTAGAGGCAGAGCAAGGCAGCGCAGATAACTGTAACAGTGTTCAAGATATATGAATTGAGAGACCTGCCTCAAATCCCTTCGTCTCTGGACAGAGACCAGGCTTGACGAGACTGGGCGGCTCCTCGATTCTGGACCGTTTGAATGAAAGTTTCCAGCGTCTACCTTGGCAGGGTCTGAAGGCTAAATCTAGGGTAGGGTAGAGAGGAAGCCTGTGGGCTCTTTAGAGATCCTAGAGAAGAATTCAAAAAGTAGTTTAGGCATGTCTGCTTCCTTCGCTCCGACCAAAGCTAACTACGTGTTATTTACGTCTCTTATTCCGCAACCTAGTCTGCCGCAAAGGCTACGAGTATTTTACATCATCGCCTGGACAGGGTTAAATTTCTGGGAACATGTGGAGAGAAGTAGAAAACAATCCATGGACGGCGAATGCACATCATACACGCCTAACAATACTCAGCAACGTCTTTTTCAATTCAGTTGTCGTCCCAACATATGCAGACGCTGTCTGCTTCAGTGGTTCCGGAAGGCAGCTGGAAGATGTTACCAAGTGAAAAGTGACGGAAAATTTCCGGCACAACCATCACAGCTGGCATGTGTTAGCAAGACAAGCATCTATACCATCATCGAAGAGAACAAGTCATCAGGCCAGAGGCTTCCAGATAGACGACCTGGTCTGGCACAAGAAACTACGGCACTCAAATCTGACTGTTGTCCGACAGTTTTGGCCGCTGGGCGTCGCTAACTGTAGCAGCGGGAAGAGATTTATCTTAATTAAAAAGTTTTCGAATGATATGAGAAAGGCTAGAAAAACCTGAATGTATGGGTTCGCATGCTAGAAAATGGAAGGCGTTGCTGTGAAGGAGCTGGGGGCCTAAGATGATGGGACGAGAGCTATGCTGAGGGCTTTATAACTATAATCTGGCCATTTGTGGATATAGAGCCGAAAATGGAGGTGTGCGTTATCGTTTCTGAGGGTAAGTCAATCAATTCGACACCTAACTACTCATCTCTTTATAACCAGCCATCATCAACAGCTATCATCGACATCAGTGGCAGGCGAAATTCTCCGATGAAATCAAACACACAGGCACAGCCTCTCATCTAAACCAGCTCAAATTTCTTGACAAGCCAACCAGAGCCCATTCTCTATGTTTGCAAAGTTCGGTCTCCAGTCAACTCTCTCAAGTTCGTTCGATGTCATTTACCGATGGTTGTCGCTGATGTACCTTAACCATCTGGTGACAGTTTGGCACTGGCGGTCGAGATAGAAAGGGTCACCGTTGCCGAGAGCATCAACGCAGAGATCTCCCTTGTTCCACTCATAGAATCTGACTACCTTTCCCACTGCGATTGCTCCGAACTTTCATTTGCCATTTTTCGCTTTCGCAATGCCGGAGAGATAAGCGCCCAGTTGCTTGAGAGCACCGTCCCAGATCTGGCCCTGTGATTCTAAGCCCAGGGCCTTGCACTCGACAATAAGGAATTTGTATTCCTTTGTTTGATTCTCGAATACAAAATGAGCGGTAAAAAGATCGGCTCGGCGGCCCTCAATTTGGGTTTCTGGACCAGTCATGTAACCAGTAGTTACGGGAAATTCTATCTGGAGAATTGAATTCCAGACTCGAGAAGTCTCGCCTTCAGGTTGCCCTGGAACAAGTCGGTTTTTGATGACCCACTCCACCGCTTGATTCGCCATATACTAGTCTGTCGTTGTTAGTAAACTCTACAATCTATGGATTGTCCTCAACCTACCGTTCCTTGAACTGCTTCTTGCGCAGGGAGCCGATAGGACATGCTGAACGACGTGAAAAGGCTTTGGAAGAAAAATGATAGGACAAGTAGAAAGTACAGCTGAAAGTATAGTATTCGTAACGCGGACCTTGTTCTTGAGGTTCTGCTGGTCTCCCACTAGAGCAGGATGCCTCTTATATCTAAGATGCATTCGTACGCATATGCTACAATATAACAGCGTAAGCGCCTTAGGACTGCATCCTGATATGCAGGAATCTTCAATACGGAAATAGAACATTTTGTCGCGACGAACACAGTGCGGCCATATCCAGTAGATGTTGAATGTTTCGAAACTCTTGAGACGGCAGACATACATGTGCGCGGTACTAATTTTAGCAGCCTGAACAGGTTCATAGTCGCCGCGCAAAATGCCATGTTTGAGGTTGGCACTTAGAAAACAGTCCATGCATTCTGTTGGCTTGGTTATCACATCTTCCATTAAGCACATGTTGCTAATTATAACACGGCTCAACAACAGCTGGATGATAGGCACTGTTTTAGTTGTTCCACTAGGCGCAGTGTCATAACTGCAAACAAAGAGGCGCAAGGGGAGCGGCAAGGCGCAAAATACATTAACTAACTGAACAGTCCGCACCACCGAGCGGTCCCAGAAATACGCATACAAAATGTGATAATTTGGGCCCAGATTACTCAACACCTACTGTAGGTATTGAAGAAGTTGCGTTATATCCGAAAAGATATGCATATGAATTCCTAGTATAGCCATTTTGAAATTCTCTACTATGATATTATAAAAGTTGATGAAATTTACAGTGTAATTTAGCTGAAAAACATAAGTATATGTATTTAAGAAGGGATATATAGCTAATCTAACCAGCTAAAAGCCTACTATACAACCATATCTACCTACTATTGGTTCTTAGCTTGAAAATAGAGGTCACTGTAGCTGTGTTGAGGTATCATATTTTGTATAGGTGTTATCTCTGAACCGCTCCGCGGTGTGGACCATTCGCTAGTGGATTGATTACGTTAGTTCCTGTTTCTCAATCCCCTCCTTGGAGCTTCCTTTCCCTCACTTTCTGTCAACACACAGCAAACAACGAACAACTAACGTTGTTTCTTCTATAAAAGCGAAGAATGCCTCGTGACACTGTTGGATGTGTCCTATGTGGAGGTGGTATCAAAGAAGGGGAGCCTCGCTGGATGGGGGAGTTCAGAGCATGTGCGTTTCGAGAACCTGCCAGCTGATTAGTCTAACTCGTTCTGTAGTATATACGGATGATCATGAGTGGACCAACATCCGACTGTCTGGCGTTGGGGAACGAGGCCCCCTATTTGATTATGCGCCCCTAGACTCATCTTCACGTTACGATGATTCAAACCTCGATCCTAGCGCTCTGATAGACATATGGCTCCTCCGGGACAATTTTGGTCGCCCGTCTCAAGCGCTGCCTCCTGTCATCACACAAACTGCTTGGGGATTTCCATTTCATGCCTCATGCTGGCATCTCATGGTCAAACTATTAGACCAGGAAGATATAGATAAGCAGTGTCTCTTCGATATTTTCCGGTCGCTTCCTCAGCAGCATGGTTACCTCGATTGGGGCCATAATTACGGCGGTCTACTACGTAATCAGGTGGATGATAGTCTACTTCTTCCTGGGGAAGAGCGCGTTTTGGGCGGATTGAATTATAACAATATGTTGCTGGCCTCCACTGATCTTCCGGTATACACCTTTGATCCTCTAGCTATACCAGAGCTACTAGCAATCCGCACTAATTGCCTTGTGTCTGTCGACCACAAGGCCACAGCTCAGAACCACGCCTTTGAGATTCACCCTAATCTTGACTCCTTCGGAAGACTCCCGGTAGAGATTATACAGATGATTCTAAATTCCCTACCGTCAGGAGATGTCCTACAGCTTAAAATAGCCTCGTCCGTTGTCGCCGCAACACCTCTACCTGAATCGTTCTGGGCCTCGCGGTTTCTTCCCGGCTATGAATATGAGTACATTTTCGAAGCTCGCGACTGTATTCGGCACCCGTTCTGCTGGAAGAGATTCTACTTTAGTATTAGGAACATGGTGGATAACGCAAATCTCCTAAACAGACGGCGCATTTCGGAGCTTATTTACCCGCTGCGAAACCTGTTGTTTGAGTTTTCGCATAGCAATTGTGGCGGTACTCCATTACACTCCTTTTTTGAACCTAACGCACCCCCGAGCGAGGTATCATGGACGAGTGCTTCTCGTGCCGTGGTAGATCCTGGAGACTTTTTCTGGTCAGGGTGCAGGGCATTGCGATTTCGACAAATAAGTCTTCCAGACACAATTACAACTGTATTCGTCTCTTTTGTCGTTCTTGACCGCAAACGGTACATTTCTGGCATTCGGTTCCAGCAACATGATGAAGTTGATACGTGTCTGGGATACATTCAACGTGGGCATGAATCCGTTCTCGATTGCATGGATCTGTGGGATGATAGAAAAGTACTCCGTGTATCTGGATTCATTCTCGCCATGGACCTGAGAGGCCTACGTGGAATATCTTTGTTAACTGCTAGAAGAATGTCCAAGTGGTCCGGTGAACATGAAGGCATTCCTAAGAAACGGTTGATAGTCGGAGCAGGTGGAGTACACCTATTAAAGGCAGGATTTGATGTAAGTTATTCACTCCTTTACCAAATGCTTCGAGACTGAAACCTAGAGAGGCGATGAAGATCGTGTCTCTGGCCGGATCAGAGAACCCATCGATGAACAGGCACACAACGCTGTCCTCTTCAAAACCACTCTCACTGCGGGACGAAGCGTTCTGGCTGCCAGTTACCCCCCCTGCAGGACTCTTATTTAACGATCACGCCAGGAACCATACCTGGGTCGCTCGCAACCACAGGCCATACAATATGATTTTGTTTGGTGGCCGCCACGGAGAAAATTTATCGAAGCTCGTTCAAGTTACCGTGTGGATCGTTGATCTCTATCGTATCTACGGTATCGATTTCAAATATAACACGGAAGTTGATGGACGTGAAATTCATACATTAGGTCGCCGTGGGCCTTTCTCCAACTCAGAGCCACGAGAAGAGCCGCCATACAATAGTTCCACAGACAAAAATATAACATTTGATATCAATGGCCCTGGTGGAGAGAGGATAAGTCACGTATACCTGCAAAGTACAGAATGGGGGCAACTGACTGGTTTTCGCGTACGTGATCTTTAACATCTGTCCTTAAAAGTCAAACTATTTTTACGCTGGCTGACTAGCCTAGCTTGTTACTAATTGTGACCGGGAGGCTACATTCCCTTCGCCTGAAAGCCAAATAGATGACGGTGAGCCGTTCATTTTGGTGGATACTGCTCAGACAGTTATCATCGGCTTTTACGCCTTACTAGTAGGTTTGCTGTAATGACTACCTCAAACTAGCAGCATTGCTAATAGTATTTTATAGGAAACTGCCGTCGTTTTCCAGACCTTAGGTGTGATCTCGCTAGAATCTTAGGTAGCAGGGGATTTAGTAAACATCGTCAGTGGGAAGAGAGGTGGGCGACGGACGGTGGGAAACAGAAGGAGAGCGGAGGGAATTGGGCCACTGCGCATTTTATGTCTGGACGGCATGGAGCGAAGTCTACCATTTTGTCGACAGAGCAGGATAAATAGCAGGGACTGTATGGCTGTGAGACGGTGGGGAAAGAGAGCTGGAGGACGTTGGCCGGGAAATTTTCACCAGAAGTGGGTCTATCATGTGATTATCCATATTTGGCTAGACTCTTCTGACAACCTTTGGGACATCTGACCTGGGGACCAGTGCATCACGGTGGGGATGCTGACTGTCCGACCTGTTTGACAAGCCAATCATTCATCGGGTCCCGACGATCATTTCCTCTCTAGGACTAGTATTTTAGCGGGGCGGTAAATTCTGCCGGACATCTCCACACCGCTTCGGAATGTCGTCCGGGGAATGTCTTCTCCACTACTACCAAGCACTCTACAAGCACGATCGTGTCTTGTCCAGTATCCTCATCCGCTATCCCTCATCGAATACAAGTCATCAAGCTATGAACGTAATCGCGTCTGCTAGCCATGGCGACTGATCGTGACACCACGCCGGAAGAGATGGTTGCCAGTTTTTTCAGTGACAGCAGCCAACCTCTGAGCAGCGTCCCTTCTGGGTTTGTCGAAGAAGAGGCAGAGGCCAAAATTTTTAACTATGAACCTCAAGATAGTACAGATCCAACACAAATTGTTCTGTCGAGCTTTATCCGCTTTCTACCAGCTGATGGTAAGCGAGTTCTCGCCGAGTGCATAACAGTCTTTGACGACCCCACACTCCGCGCTCTGTCCAGTCATCTTGTCACATGCATTCTTCTCCCAAGTGAGCTCAGTCGGCCCTCCTTACTCAAATTTCTCTTGCTTCACCGAGCCTGTCAACTAACCTTGCCACTTTCCATAGTGAAAGCCCGAGCTCCAACTCCATCAATTACGCCTTCGCCATTTGAAGACAACGATGAGGCCGTAGAAGAGGTTCTTGCGTCAATGGACCGCTCGCCAAACCGAAACATCCAACAGTGGCTGAAGAAACGCTGCTTGCGCCGGGATAACTACCGGTGTATGGTTACCGGCGTAGTTGATAACAATATTGTAGAAGACATAACATCATCAGAGTATACAGGCGCTACGGAGCTGTCCCATATCATTCCTCTGTCAATGGGCCGATGGGAGGGTGACAAGACAGTAGGTTGAACATTGCTTAGTTCCACCTATAAATTACGGACTGTTTGCTAACTATTTTCAGGACCACAAGGTCGCACAGATATGGGCAACACTTAAGAAGTGTTTCCCGAGTATCAATAAGAATCCAGAAAGTGTGAATGATGACGATAATCTTATGACCCTTTACGAGGCTGCTCACAGAGACTTTAGAGATTTTACACTCGCCTTAGAGCCAACTGTATGCCTCGTAGTCATGATATGTCAATATCATCAACTAACTCTCCATAGGGCCCACCCGACCAGTACAAGATCCTCCGGTTTGGGAAGCGGAAGCGATCAACCGCGCTGGACGTCTTTCTCCCTTCGGAGAATCCCCAAGGTGACCGCATCGTGAGGTTTCGAAAACATGCTGATGTCGACCTTCCAAGCCCTGTCCTGCTTGCGACACACGCTGCGCTTGCGAGGATCCTTCACGCCTCTGGAATGGCGAAACACATCGATGATGTATTGCGAGAGCGAGAAGAGATCCGGTGTCTCGCCAGTGATGGCTCTACGAATGTCGAAAGACTCCTTTTTGCGTCGTAGGCCACGCAATCCTTAATACCAGGTTCGCAGTGCACTGGTGGCCTTCTTGATTCCCATCAGAGGAAGGGACTAGACAGTTACAGAGCTGCTGTGTCCTGCGCTGCGACAGGGAACGTGTCAAATGGTGTTCCGTTTGACTATAGGTTATCTTCTCGCGTTATAAATGAGCGAGACGTTCAGCTTGTATAGAATCTAGATTTCAGAGCAGCGAGGCTCCAAAGGAGTACGGAATGGACCGCAAATCGAGAATTATATTTATCTCCTATGGTTTTTAAGGATTACTTACTCCATTACTCTCCAGCAAAATTGAAGTAGCTCGCCATCTAGTGCCTCTTTAGTAGGCCATATTTCTTATGCCTATTCATTACTGTGAAGATTAATCATCCATAATTGTTCAACTACATAGTGAGCCGAAATCTTTGTTTATGCTCGATATAATGATGTGACAGTTAAGCAGCGGCCAAAAATGGCAGCACTTGACACCATATCATGAGTCTGTCTCACCATTATCTGCCTTGGTCACTAAGCCTAATTCCCACAGCCGGAGAATACCTGCAGCGATCTGCCGCTCGACGGACCGGTGGGGAGTACAAGCTGACGCTTGAATCGACTTTCGCCATAACCGAGCAGTCCTTTGAAATCCCGCTCCAGGGCAATCCACTTGGGAGATACTGGAGCACCGGAGTGATGTCAACAGCCCACGCCATGGGAGCAGCAGCGAGTGAAGACTCCACCATCTTATCGGTCAATTCAACTGGCTAGTCGGTGCTGAGCGGTGTATCCATAGGCCATTCTCAAGAGAGTAGCGGCAGCACTGCTATTCGTTGTCACTATTGTTTAGAACTTGGCCTCTCTCTTGTGATCTGATTAATTGAAGTTGCCTTTTCAAGTGAGCGAGCCATTCTCCAGGCTCCTTCAGCGCCTGCACAAGCTGCTGATTTACACCAATTGCTTGTGCCTTGTGGAACTCCGGCGCAGATGCCTTGGTGCCTAGCGCCTCATGAGAGTATCTTGGACAGCAATGAAATGTAGAATTATATCCCTGGCAGAGAATTACAGACTCATGGCTGCACAGCTTATTTTCCATGACCAACATCAGTCACCCAGAAGTTTTGTTGCTGGTTGTCTGCTTGAGCAGTTCTTCACAAGGCAGTGGAAGACACCAATGGTCTAGCTACAGGGGTCGTAGGCTTGATAGAGATGCAGTCTGGCTGGCGGGGCAACACCATAACCCTGCATGAGAGAAATATCACTATATCTACGATAGACTTATGAATTGGTTTCTTTACCTTAGATGTCTGGACGAAAACTCTAGAGGCGCAGGGGCGGTTGAGAAGAATTCCCGGTGGAATGAATTACGAGATAGATTGTGTATCAAGCTTTGAAGGCCCCTAGGTTTGCATCAACGGGCGAGGTGATCCAGCCAGCTTGTCATAGGGGCCATGAAACTAGATATGCCATGGGTCAACAAATTACGCAAAGTCACATTTCTTCAAGCAATGCTTCGTGAGCTATCGAGGATCCAAGACTACGGCGAACTGATCCAGCATATCTCATCAGAAAAGTCATGAAAGCTTATTTCTAGTGAAGACAACTTATTGGCTTCCAGCCTCTTGTTTCTTTGCTTTGAAGGGGATAGAAGTAAGAGTATATTACATTCCTAGCTGGTGATGCTGGCATGTCGAAGCCAAGTCTCATCCAGTAGTTGCTTTGCTGTTTGACGATTGTCGGGCCGAATCTTCTTCATCACGGCCTTCCAAAAACTAACAAACTCTTTTTTGTCAATTCCATTCAGACTCTCAATCCAGTTCTCTAGCAGGGCTTTTGGTTGAGGGATCGCATTACGAATGTTCCTGTGCACGTCAAAGTGCCTGGCGATGAAATTTTCATCAACCTTGTGCGAGTAGTCCGGAGGTAAATGGTCCAAATAGAGTCATCAATCCTTCAAGATGATGCTTGGTTTTATAAACTCCTCCAGTTTGCTTTGCTTGGCCGTCGAAATTTGTACCATATCAAGAACTTCAAGTAAAACGGCACTCAGATTCCAAATATCAACTAGAGGGCCCCACAGGGCTCCAATGATGACGTCCCCTGATGGAAAAATCGGGAATCTGAACTACGATATTCCGAGGTTGTAGGTCCATCTGTCTGATTCTCTTAGTACTAATGCCTACTCTAGACTCTAGAGAACTGGCCCGTATGTATGATACACGTCCGTACCCCCTTTACCAGATTAATAATCCAAACTAAGACGCCATTCCATGACCTGGGGCACCTAAAGAGACGATACGGCGAAAAGGCAGAAAGTAAAGAGACTATTCCATGTAAGATGTATCTCGCAGATCAATGGCAAGAAGAGAACTCAACAAAATTGTCAAAGTCGGATCTTTTGGGAGCATGATTTTCGTCCTGCAGGTTTTACTGAGGTTCTTCTCGTTATGGGGGACTAAAAGGAGTAACAGGGCGAGGTCTGGGTCACGGGATCATGCATTCCCGTTTCAGAACTTCCTGGTCAGATAGTATTTGGATCCTCTCAGAGTCAATGCCACCAACTATTCTGTCAGTCCCTCGCTGTCCGTGGTACGAAGCCTAATAGGGACAGGAAAAGTATTCCGTAAAGTTGTATTTCCATGGGGCAGAGACTTCAGCCAGCACACGACGAGAGTCATCACTTCTTCATGGTCAGAAGTATCGAAATCAAAAAACTCGCTCCGACGGATGCGAAGCGAGCCGTCGAAGTGGCATTTAAGAATCCGAACTTTCATCTCGTTGAGTATCGACACAGCCAAAATCTCGGGAAATTCGGGTAGTTAGCGACTGTCGGGATCAATGTTGCATGGCAAACTCACGGGATATATCATATGCGGCTCTCTGGCAAGAGACTTTATCCTCCAAGCCATATGGCTTGCCAAGGCAAGAATCTCAGACCGAAGAAGGATGTCCTCTTGAGCTTGATAATTTGAGATCATAATGAACATCATATGTGGCAGTTTATGGCGAGCGAAGTAAAAACGGAATGCTCCAAACTCTTGTTCCCCGAATCCATGTCCACAGTATCCGGCTCGACCTTTTCTAGGTGCACTAGAAAAAATAAAGGGTCAGCTTTCTTATGAGTCGAAAAGCGAGCCATGTCTGTCGGTTGATGTGACGCAGAACGTAGCAGGAGAAATATACTCAGATTTAATCCACGATGTGGGACGACCGTATGTAACGGTTTGCACGTGTTCTTCTATACGGTCAGCTAAGCATACCCCGTCCTGGTACTCGCCAGTATTATCCCAGTCGTGCTTGAGCGTGGTAAGGTCCTCGTGGTCGCATTCCTCCTCAACTAGGGAGGCACAAGGGGACATAGATAAGTTCTCAGACCGAAAAGGACAGAAATAATCATCATCAGAGGTGCCAGGGTTCTCATATTCAAACTTGGCGGAGAAATCAGTTACTTCGATCCCCAGACGCCGCTGGTCACCGTGATCGAGGACTGGCTGCTGGGGGGTTTCATCAAGTTTTGCAACCAAATCACGGAGTTGTCGATACCATCGCGCTTTGAGTTCAAGACTTCCCTTGCTGGACATGTTGTCTCCAAGCAGCGTCCTGGTATCTTTGATAAAAGCAATAGAGAGGTGCGTGGTACAGAGCATGGACGGAAAATAAATAGTCGAAGATGGCGACAGGCCCCGCATCTCAGTTCCTTCTGATTTAGGCTTAGTGTATCTTAGACAGCAGCCATTAGCGACTAAGTAACCAGTTAACTACAGCGGGATGACAAAAGTATTTGGAAAAACACTAACTGTACCGCTTCCTTGTTAGGAAATTATAAACAATTTTGCCAGCACAATGAAGCAGATCATTCCTATTATAAAAGCGGCACCACTAGCGATCGCTTAGCGCTGATTACGATTGACTCTCTGACACGTTCCGTAGACATCCCCACTAAAAACTGTATACTGTTGGAAGATCTAGGCTAAATTAGGCTGAAAATGGGGCTTATCTGCGGCTAGAAAACCTCGCGGGTTCTGGCTAGGCTCGGTTGCGAGAACCCAACCCGCGATGGCTGGTTGAATATGCTGCCAGGCAAGGTTAAGCCCAACCCTCACCCTCAACAACACCAGATTGGCGCCTATTTACCAACAACCACCAGTGATGTGATACGGTATAGTTTGAATCTGAACAGCATCGGTTTTTTATTTTAAAGAATTCCGTGTAGGCGGTTGACCATGTTCTCCGATGTTGTAGGCAGTTGATAGGGGTTGTTGAATGGCCTGAATGACGGTAGGATAGCACGAAACTTAGCTGCAAAGCGCATTGCCTCGAGACAGAAAGGGAACAGAAGATGCACAAATTCTTATTACGTCCAGAAAGTATCATCTCACTGCTGCAGAGACAACTAATCGGCCAGACAGCCTCGTCTATATGGTGACGTTGCAGTGGACTGGCTACTGGGGGTCATTTATCGAACTGCCGTTTCCCAATTTCGTTGGGCACCTTCCTTACCTATTATAGGCTAGGACTGTCACGAGATATTCGGTTACCATCATTGCTCTAAGGCACAGCAGCTCGTTTCTTCCTTTTCTTCGCTTGCCGATCTTTCTGTTCCTATTTGCTTTCTTGCTTTCTGACATCTTCTTTGTCGTGTCTGCAGTCAGGAAGACTCTGCTCTAACTAGGCACACAAGCTCGTTTCTTAAAAGTAGGATTTCTTAGGTACTTGGAGTAAGAGACACATATCGATGATTGTCGCCAAGTGATGGCCCCAGGTATACCGAACAGTGCATATGATTTGAAAAAGTAAATCAGAGCCCTTGAAGGAGGTCTCCATGATCATGCTGGCAAATTCGCAGCGTCAAAGATCTCCCACACAGACTTTCTATACCTGAGAGCCTACTGTACCAAGCACTATGGAAAGCAACTCAAGCAGCAAATGTTAGGTGTTAGTGATGAGGACTTCAATCTGGCGGATGAGCATTTGCGCAAAGGAAATTATGGCTTTGAAGATTATACGCAGAGCCTTGAGGGTATTGAAAAGGAAAAGATTCCACTTGGTACTACCCCAGTTCTTGGACTCTTCACACTAGTACGCCATTTTCAGCAGCAGATTCGGAAGAGTGAAGAATGTGAGTCTTCTAACAAGGCTATTGTCTCACAAATGATTACCCGAAGCCATGCGGCTGCAACGTCCTCCCCAACCGAAAGCTTCGATTCAGAGGGGCCCAGCATGCAAAATCCTACACAACTCGGTCGGTCGAGATCATCTGTACCTCTACCGAACGTATCTGATAGCGCCTCGCCTAAACCCTATCCTGCTCACAATCCACATGTCTCCTCATCCAAGGACTCATCATCCGCCGTAGACTCTAAAAAAGAGTCACTATTCGGTTCAAGTCTGTCGACGCGCTCGTCAATCCCTGAAGAGGTTGCGAAGGAGTTTTATTCGCCTACACCAGACGAAATGATCGTCAACACGTTCATAATTCTACTTCTGAACGCAATTGGGGCGCATTGTAAAGAAGCTACCGCGGAATGGGTTCTAGACAGATACATGCTGAAGCGCACTTTCGGCAATGCTATCTATGAGTGCAGAACCGATGGATACCTTCGCGGCGTGCAAGGAAACACCACAGCTCTGATAGAGGTTAAGGGGCGCCTCAGAAGTCGAGATTGGGATTCAATTGTTATGCAAGAGACCTGCCAAGTGGTCAATGCCATTGCTGAAGCAGGGTACCCCCTTCCATCTGAACATCGGTAAAGTCCTGGTTACCATGCGACCGTATATATTGGATACTAACATATGGTCACAGTTTTCTTCTAGTTTCTCAAGATCACCAAGATATCTACCTGACGATTCCCGAGTATGATGCCGACTATGTCAAGTACCTAAAGGATGAAGAAGACGGCAGAAGGGCTCTGTCTTTTCTTCATATGAGAACATACGGGCCGTGGAAGGTAAATGAAAGAAAGGCACTCGCCCAAATCTGCCGATATCTGCTGGCATTCACCATTAGCGCGAGTAGACCAGCTACCTGAACCTGCAGTGTGAGTCTGCCATTGCATCCTACATGTGCACATTTTCTTCATTCTCTTATTCAATATTACGCGAGCTCGTGTTCTAAGGCCATGACTGCTAGTTAAAGTTTCTATGTTTATTCTTGATAATTCAAGGCCCGTAACTGTATTGGCGGCATGCTTGATAACCCTTTTACTTTTCCAGTTGTTACTGTATCGGTGGGGCTCAGTGGGGTTTCCCTTGCTTGTTTCTCTGGTCCTGCTTTCCCTTAATGATGGTGATATGAATACCTAACCGAACGCGAGTCATAGTCAGGCTGCTGATTTTCTCAAGATCGAGGGCGGCTTCGACCTTTTTTTATAGTGGACGAAAAGAGCATAAGGGTTAGCAGAGCCCAGGTAGTGTTTCAGCAGCAGTATAACATTGAGCTATAACAATAGAATCAATTTTGGCAATGCAGTTTCGGTGCTCAACAAAATAAAGATACTATCTCTGCTCGAGTACGCCATTCGCCGTATTATGCTTTTCTAGCCCTGCCACTCTTTGCCTTTCTGTGTTGGTCCAGCTCAACAAGAACCTGGATGGCTACGGGCATTCGTGGTCTAGGTTTGTCCTGGCTACCGTCTGCTGATGAGGAGTTCTGTGACTGATACTGAGATATGCAGTGATCAGCGGCCTCGTCAACGCAATATGGGTTGGCTGGTAATCTGGCGCTTCCTGGAAACGAAATAGGTAGATAAGAATGAGAAGAATGAGAAATGTACGTTGAAGAGGGCCATAGTAAGTGCAGCAGGACCGCACATAGGGCACAAAGGGGGCAGATTGGTAGCAGATAGCTCAAGCAGAGCCACGCAATGCTGCAGACATAAGTTGCTCATAAAAGTGGCGGGTTAACAAGAAACTGGTCCACTATATATAGGAGGTTTGTTCAAGTCAGTACAATCTAAATTTGGATGCTCGATATTGTCGGAATATCAGGGAATAAGTAAAAAAGAAAAGAGAATTATAGGAATGAAAGAGATACACCCAGGGATCCCGACTATCACATACCTGGTCGATGACTTCCACGCCAGCGGGCTCTCACATCCAGGTGGCTGCAAGAATGGCTTTTGCAACAAGATTGCCACTTCAAGCTTGAGTAGCGTAAGCATGACGCGGGTCCAGGCTGCAAAGCTCACATCATCCTTGTAAAGAGACGGGTGCGTGAGCAGGGACGCATTTGCAAGGCGAGATGTGATGAACCCCTTTTCCTGGATTCCTCGCGTGGGGATTTTGGCAAGGAGAGTCTCAATCCTCTGGTGCAATTGCTTTGTGGCAGTGACCAGCTCTCTGAACTCCTCATGGGCCAACCACTGTGCACTTTGCAGGCGAGCGAGAATTATTGACTCCAGGCGGGCCGTATCGAACCGTCCTATAGCATAGATCACGGCCACAGACTCACCCGACGTCAAGGACTCAGCAGACGGTGAAGAGAAAGTAGAGATCCCGCTGCTGATTTCTTCATCCCGTGTAGAGGCCACCATGCCCACTGCCTCTCGCATGTCACTACCACAGCACAGTGCTGGCGCAGAATGCGGAGATACTCGACTGCACATCCAGCCAGACAATGTGCCACCACGCCCGATGTCGCATCGTCCAAAGCAGACCATGCCCACTCAGAATGGAATCCCATGGTCTGCGCAATCCGCAGGGCTGTGCTCACAGAGACAACGTTGTGTATTTGTTCACGAGGGTGGTCCATGAATGGCCCTGTTAAGGGCGTTGAGGCCAGAGTATTAAATGTTGCTCAAGATGTTGACTCGAGGAGAGACTCATTGTATAAGCCGACTTCAAGTGACTCACTGTCGTCTCCTTCTGCAGAGCCTGAAGATTGGCAGATACCCAGAAGGTGGCAGGGGCGACAGAGGCGCCATAGAACAGGACAGCAAAAAGACTAATGAATGTCGGATCGTCTCGAAGTTTGTGGGGGGAATTGCGGCGTCAATTTCGACACCATTCCCAGAACTCATCGTACTCTGGTGGACCAGGGAAAGAAGACGCCACAGCGCGATGAAACAATACATCACATACGGGCCTAGTTGGTAACGATCTCAACGAATTGGCCAGACCCGCGACCGCGATATGCCCGGGGAGGGGGGCAGATTAGGGTGGGCATGGCCGTTTTCGTCGAAGAAGCCATGACTAAGACTTTCCTGTAAGGAATAGTTACCAAGGTCGATCAATAATTACCCTTCGGGTGATTAACATGGTTCAAAGGGGGGGGTTCTTACCTGTCCAGCAACGACCCCCAAAATGGCCTTACCAATATATCGAACGAGAGCACGTCGTAGACCTAGATAGTCAAGGGAAAGTATATCCACGGGATTTTGTGACGATGATCGCTGGTTGGGCCGGGCAATAATCCCAGGTCAGGGAATGTCGTGGTCGCTGGGAACCCTGCATGGCTTCCTCCCACAACGACACGGTCGGATGAGCTAGATCGGCATGCATTTGATGATGGCGTAACCAAGACTGACTTGAGTCTGTGCCGGATAAGCTCCTGTTTCTGCTGTTGCTGCCCCTACTGCTGGCAGTCCTCCTGGCGCGGGTGGCTTTGGGTCAAGTGAGGTAAAGAGCCCATCTCCCCCTCGTGTGCGACATACGCGTTCCCCCAAGCCAGTGGCTGGACCAGTCGCTACATTTGACTGAGACCAAAGCAGATTCGAAGATCTGACATTCAACTCATTGTTGTGAGGATCAAGCCCGGTGACCTAGGTCTCCATCTTGGGGACTGAGGGATAACTGTCGGACCCAACCGGTCAATTCGTCACGGACCATGGTCTTGTCTTGCAAACATACCTAGGTATTTTCTACTCATTCGAATACAGTTGGCACATTCTGGCTGCTCGCAACAACAGCGGACCTTGCGAGCACGACAGACGACGCAACTGAGGGACAATCGACGCCTCTTACCTGACGAGGCTTGGGCGCAGACATACCTATCCCTCGATAGGGTGATCTGACGAGACAAGAAAGAGTGGTGGGAGAAGAAAGTCCTCTTTTGATTATCACTAATTAACCGTTAGTTAACTAGTTAGTTATTGGCCGTTGTACTTAGTCAGGAGCATAATCCATAACTAATCCATGGGCGTGCAGTTGTATGCTCAGTAAGCATGCTCTAAATGAAAAGTAGCAGCCTTCGATGCGCCGATAAACGCCAGTGTATATGTTCTGGTAGTATATATCTATATCCAACAGCATAGCCTAGCTTACACGGCAGACCTACTCCTAGAACGGCGTAATAACTCGCTGGAAGCGCTGAGGCTTTACGCACGTACCTCTCCTGCTCGTCTCTCGTGGATTCGTTCCGCTTTCCCCGTAACACATCGGTAAAAGCTTTTCCCGCGCATCGAGACGACTTCTCGTCCCTGGCAGGTCGGGCAGGATGTTTCATGCCGGCCATCTTCAGGATGGAGGGCGCCGGGTTCATTACCGTCGCGAACTGCTCTGTTATTCCTTGCGCTTGCTTGGTGACTTGCACGTCCTTGGGGAATCGGGTCAGGAAGGGAACATGCACGCCATCTTCTATGGTATATGCTGCGTACAGCCGGGACGGGACTATGGCTGCCTGTGCCCAGCGAGGACCGTACCAGATGAACGAGTTCCCATTTCCAAGGTTCTCGGGGCTGTTGTCGTAGTACTTCCGTAGATGTTGCATGAAGCTACTCTGCACCATCGGGTATGCTTCGTAACCTGCACCCTCGGCTCTATTGCCGGATAAGAAGCAGACAAAGGCGTTATCCAGCTCATCAATGCTCTCGAGATAGTCGACCACTTTACCCACGTTGGCATCGATACATCCACCATTCCCGCGTAGACCTCCATGGCCACACTGGATTTCATCTTCTCTTCCGGTGTGTACTGGTCCCATTCCTTCGCCTCGTCAGCGACGACCGGGTGAGGCTTCACGTCCTCCTGGGCCATTCCCTGACTTTTCAGTCTCTGCAGCTATTTCTGGCACAAGATATCGGGGTCCTCATACAAGTTGCGGTAGTGGTCGATGTACTACACGGAGCCTGCAGTGGTCAATGCGACGTAGTGAAGAGCAAGCACGCGAAGAGGGGAATCCTTCCAGTCACCTTAAAACTGCAGCATCTTATCCCCGTAGTCGTCGGACGAGTACTAACCATCGGGCAGCTTCCGCAGAAAGTGATCATCTTCCATGTGCAGAGCAATATAGCTCGCGTCAAGGAGGGCCGCGTATTGTCATCATTTCGAATTTTTGACTCGTACCCGTAGTGGTTCGAGCAGGCCGGCAGATGGGAAATGGAGCGCTCGATAGGAAAAGGATGGATGGTAGCTCTTGGGGACGTTCTGCAGCATGAGTATACCCATATTCGAGGTTTGGCCTGCCCACCAATGCTTGGGCCGGCTGATGACTTCAAAGGGTCTCATGGGCTGGGTAGGCTGGGTGGGTTGTTGCGCTTACCGGCTGTTTTGGACAGACTGCGGGGAGATGAAAAACGAATAAGAAATGGAGTAGAGGTGTTGGACGGCTTAATAATTTTATTTATATAAAAGCCCCATAACAAATTGTATTATTGAATAAGACCAAAAAAGGTTAATCTTGAGGGCCATTCACATTCATACTACCTGTATACTTTAGGTACTCCTCAAGGATCAGTGTTGGCGAGTGTGGTATCAGCAGTTGGGGCAGGGTGGGAGCACTGGCAGACCTGCCGGAGCACATTTAGGTGTTCTGGATGAGGATGACATCTCAGTGAACTTGCAGCACTACAGCCCTTGCACTTAATTTGAAAATCTTATAATATTTACACCTTTCCGTTACCAGCAGGAATTCGGCCACAGGTTTTGGTTTGTAAGGAATCAGAGTGCCTATGATGAACCAGTCAGCCCTAGATTAAAATCAGGTGGGAGAATATTACCACACTTATATTTCATTTTTAGAATGATGCAACTGGTCAAGACAATTATAAACACGGCCCGTAAGGGTGCAAGAATAACGACCTTGATCATTTCAGACTTTGAAAATGGACACCTGGCAATGGTGTTACAACCACTTCCATAGAGTGAGTTACAGGAGAGGCAAATCCCCCCTTCCTAAGACTACACCCATTTTGTGTGGTGATAGAGGTACTTGTGTTGCTGGTGATCATAGTAGTTGTGGTCTTCATAGTTGCCTTTATCATCATTGTTGTTGGTTTTGTGTTTCATTGCTGCAGATCCCGCTACTAGAAGTATTGGCTCGTCAGTTACCTTACAAAATCCGGTATTGATCATAAATATCATACATGCCATGAGTGAATGTTGAGGGACCATACAGATTTGAGTATATGTAAGGTCGACTAAGTCGTCATAGCGCGCAGCGCCTGCGGGATCGCTCAGTGCGTACTTAAGCAGGATCTGAGTCTTTTCGGCCTCGTAGGAGAACGTAGGTGACCCCAGCTACACCCCTTACAGTATTTAAACCTTAAATTGGAGTGCCAAAAGATCTGTGATCGTTGGCCATCCTGGTAAATAAATTACCGAACCTGCGTTTGTGGGCGTATCGTTCTGGGGTCAGATCAAAATGCCATTTCCTGGCCATCGAGGTGTGATAGATAGCCTTCATCGCGCAGCAGCTAAGGAAGCGCCCACCACACGCTCATTCAAGGAGCCCTAGTAATCAGGCATTCCACGCTGCGGCGTCCTGTTCATCGAACCATTGGGCCCATTCTGTCAAGATATATTGGTCCATTCGATCGAGTTTCGAAGGCCAGCGGTGCGGTGGTCGGTGTCGGTCGTTATCAGTGAGCCCCTCGGTTTGTCCATGGGATCAGTTAGTCGGTGCCTTCTTCGTAGACTGAGTGAATACTGACGAGTATACTGCCGCAACGTGGAAGTCAGTGAAGCACACAGCCACATTGAAGGCCAGTTTTATCGATGTTCGGCGTGAGAATCTCCCCTCCAAAACTGCCCAGATCGGAGAATCCCAGGTCGTCAGCGACGATGAGGAGGAAATTGGGTGGTCTTGCAGCCACTGCGTCGCCCGCGGTGTCTTCCTATGACTCTGCAGCAGTGAATCGAATCGTGGAGGGGCGAATTGTCTCATTGAGCCTATGCGAAAACGCCTGACCGCGCTTAGTGGCGGGTCCATCCGTTGTCGGCTGTCGTCTACCGGCTCGCGTCATCGGCTGCCTTACTTGAGCAGCCTCCCCCAGCTTCCCCGGATTGCGGGGAAGCCACTGACATGCCAATGTCTCCTGGACGCATCTGTGACTGATCCTGATTAGATTTGGTACTTTTCTGGCCAACAAAGCAGCGCTCCTTCCGTGGCCCTTCTACACAACGTCCTGTTTACCCAGGAATTGTCCATTGAGCGACATGCGCCACTGCTTTTTTGGCCTCGATCCCGGGCCGCAATTGTGCCGCTTCGGACGCGCCAGCCCTGGCGTCATCAATCCGCGAATGCGCACCGGTCGGCTCCCATCTCGATGACGATCAACAGGTCGAAAGCGACCCAGGTGTTGCATTTCGGAGATATCACCGTCTTGTCAGCCCCAAACTGTAATGCAATTGTACGTTGGCTGCTAGCAAGAGATGTGTTGGTTGGTGCACACAGGAGCAATAGCCTTTCTGGCTGGGAGGGCCTGATTTTTCCCTCATACATTTTATTATATACTTCAATATTTAACTTCTAGCCTGACACTCATGGCCATGTGGTCTATTGATTTTCTTCTCATAATACTGATTGCAGATAGAGACAGAACGTCATGTCCAAGTCATTCTAACTATTGCACCATGTTCATATTCATGTTGGCTAGTCTGCAGACTTACTGGATGACGGCCATCATCTGCTGCAGAGGCATCCTTTACAGTTATGACTCTGGGGTTGTTGGTGAGCCAATTTTCTACTTTCTTGCAGCTTTATTTTATCCGTGGCTGGTACCTAACCAACTAACGCAGGCAACATATTGATGCTCCCTACCTTTAACAGCGATTTCTGCCATAGCAGCAAGCATGAAATGACGATAAGCCTGATTGCCATTGGAACCCTACAGGCCAGTGCCTTTGTCGGCTGCTTTGCTATCTGGCCTCTCATGCATCGATATGGCTGTTACATCACTAGAGGGGTCTTCTCCATTTCTACATCAGCGTGGTAATCGAGGTCATCAACACTCACTCCACCTCGTCGCTCTCGTCCGTTGTGTGGTTGCCGGCCTAGGTTTCTCGAAGACTCCATTACCATCATCCCCATTTACTTATCTGAGATGGGCCTCAAGGAGATGCGCGGTCGCCTCGGAAGCTGCTACCAACTCTCCTTCACCACTGGAGTCATGCCCTCCTACTGGGTCGTGGTGTACGTAGGCACCTTCTTATTGGTTTGATTATTGAATGTCCTGAATGCGTTCTTCCTCTAATTCTGTGTTAAGGAGACCGCGGGAAAGACGCTCGAGGAGATCGCAACCATTCTCGAGCCGGGGTCAAGCGACTCTGAGAATGGTGTCCAGGGGAAACTTGCAAGTGGGGATCACGGAGAGGCTGATGCTGTTCATGCTGATGCCCCAAAGCCAGTAGGCATGTTACTTGATGGCAAGCAGTAGCATCGAGTCTTGAGTGAGCATCATTTTAGTTTCAAACCCGTCCACTCCGCCGAATTTCAGGTAGACAGGCCACACCTCGCATTGAGTAATAGGCACATTGATCTGTAAAGTATCATCCTAGAGTACTACGCTCATCTCGTGTCATCACAGCTGAACGCAGTATTTCTGGCAATCGCACCCCGAAGTAGTCCTTGATAGAACCGGATTCGCTGATAGTCTTCAGCGTCTTCGTGAACGAGTACCCGCTAGCCCTAAGAGTCTCAGGAGTAGTCCCAGCCATCGTTCTCTTTGACGCAGGAGTAACGTTGGACTTGCCGTAAGTCGTACTCGAGATCCACATCTACTTTACACGTACACAGACTTGACTGCATGATATGATGCACTGGCATTCTGTTGGCATATCAAAGAAAAGAACCGTTGGGACAAATGACCTCGAGATAGTCTCCAACAGTTCAACTGAAGAACACCAGATCAACTACTCTCCAAGGTCCGCAATACCTCATCCGTAGTCTCCAAATCACAAAACTCCCCCTCCAAACTAGCCAAGTGAACCGCCGACGCCGTCTCAGCATCAATTACTTTCCCCGCATACTCCAACGCAAACATAGCCGTCGCATCACTGACAACCACAATCCTGCCTCTAAGGCCCTCATCCACATTCGGAGTCCCATACCCGTGCTCCACAACTTTCAAATCTGCCGCCATCCTCGCCGTAGAACTCACGCAGTGCCCCGTGGATACCCCACAGATAACCAACCTCTTTACGCCGGACCCCCGAATAGCATCCTGCAGACCCGTGCCGACGAAAGCGGAGTTAACGCTCTTCGTGAAGATTGGTTCTGAACCCTGCGGAGTCGCGCAGGGCATGAATGCCACTGCTGCCTTGGATGGGTGCAGTGGTGATGTCTTGAAGAGGGAGTGATGGCGTACGTGTAAGATTGGGGAGCCTGCGCGTCGGAATGAGGAGAGTAGGCGGGTGATGTTTTCTTCTAATTTGGGGTTGGAGCGGGGGCGGCCGCCTTGGAGTGACGAGGTTAGGCCCTGTTGGATGTCGATGAGGAGGAGAGCTGTCTCCTGTGGAGAGATGGTGGTTGGCATTTTCTGGCGTTGAGTCGGTGAAAGATTCGTTATGGATGCGTTGTGAGAGAGGGAGGTATCGATTGACGGTGAAATGAGTATGATAAGATTCTCTAGCTCTCGTCTAAACTTACAGGCACTTCAACAAAGACACGATCCTTGCGGATTCAGTTATATGACAGGGTCGAATAGGAGCCTTTAGAGTTTGCCGGTTGTCCGAGACTGCTGTCATAGGGCGCGCAGAACATCCTATTCCATCTCGACGCTCAGCGGTGACAAATGAGTGACAAGGGTGTAATCTCAAATAAGTATGCCATGCTACGGCAAAGATAAATGCTTTTATCGTAGATGATGATACTTGCTTGTCTAATAAACTGATTGCTCAGATCTCAATTCGATTCTTCATCTCTACTAAGCATGATTACACACTGTTCCATGCCTCTTCCAATGAACTAGCGAAAATCCGCACCATCTCCTCGACTTCCTCTTCACTGATGATGAACGGTGGCGCAAACATGACTGCGTCGACACTTGCAGAGGCGAGGTACACAGCCAACCCATTCTGTAGACATGTCGCTGCAACACGGCCAGCAACTGCAGTTCGGCCCTCAGTTCGAAATTCCACACCAAGAAAAAGCCCCAAGCCACGAACTTCCTTGATATTCGGCGATAGATTCTCCAGTTTTGACCGAAGAAGCTCGCCCATCCGTTGGACATTTTCTAGCAGACCATCCTTTATTATCGTCTTCTGCGTGGCCAGCGCAGCAGCGCATCCAATCGCATGACCCTGGTATGTGTGTCCGCTGACGAACGGACGCGTTCCCTCCGCAGCTTCGACAGTTTTATGCACCTTTCCACTTACTAGAACGGCCGATATGGGTTGGTAGCCCGCTCCTAGACCCTTCCCGATGGTCTGCAGGTCGGGAGCTTGTTTCACACCGAGCGATTTCCAGGCGTGCGTCGAACCAGAGCGGCCCATTCCGCACATCACCTCGTCGAAGATGACCAGGGCACCGTGGCGCCAGGCAACCTCCTGGAGGCGCTCCAGATAGCCCTTTGCCGCCGGGACGCACCCGAGAGATGCACCCGAGATGGGCTCCACGATGACGGCAGCTACGGTCGCCGGTCCGAGAGAGTCGAAGGTCGCCTCTAGTTCGCCGATGAGCCGGTCCACGTAGGCCTCTTCGGTTTCGCCGGGTCGGCCATCCCGCGAAAAGAAGCACGGAGAGACGTGGTGGAAGTTGTGCGAGAGGAGCGGGGCGAATGGGTCACGACGGGTAGTATTGTCTCCTACTGAAAGAGCACCTAGGGTATTGCCGTGATAAGACAATTTCCTGGAGATAAAGTTGACTCGGTCAGGCTCATTCCGAGCAAGATGATACTGCCGGGATAACTTGATGGCTGACTCCACGGCCTCGGATCCTGGTCAATGACATTAGGAATGGCCCAGATAGAATGCGTAGTCTGTGAGGACAACGACATCAGTCGCAAGCTCACCCGAGCTCAAATAAAGAGCCTTGGAGAAGGACCCATAGCTGCTCTGGGTAAGAAGCTCCGCCAATTCCTCTGCCGGGTCGTTGGAAAAGAAGGACGTATGCGCAAAGGCAAGTTGTTGCGCTTGGTCGACGATCGCTTGAATCACAGCCTCATGGCCATGGCCTAAGCAAGACACCGCAGCGCCACTGCTACCGTCCAGTGTTCTAGTACCGTCGCTGGCATAGAGATAGACCCCTTTCCCGGAGGAAGCGATGGGATAAGCTTTACGCAGTGAGCGATGGAAGACCTGGGACGACCCATTCGAAGCAGACATGGTGGGCAATCATACGAGTTTCGTAGCAATATGGCTTCTCGATGCAATATGTCCGTGACAATCAAGAGTCAACATCAGGGAGACTGTGTGTTGAGTGAGTCAGTCCCGCCGAAGTCGGGAGGAATGCCGACGCCTTATCGGTCTGGGCGATGCACTTCGTAAAGTGAGACGAGGCGGGCGGAGGAGATATCCGAAGTGATTGTCTCCATCCCTCTGGAATAGCTCTCGACAAAACGGGTAATTAGCTGATCATCCAGCCGACTGATCGAGTTGACAGCGTGGAATAGCAGTAGTGAAGCAGGTCCACTGGAGGTTGACGGCGGAGAAACTCACCCCGGACGCAAGAACTTCCACCGCCTCCCGATAATTACTTGCGACTTGTTCGAATTGACCCATCTCCATCTCGCCTCTCGCCTTGCCGGCAGGAAAAGAGCACAAATGAGCGGCAAAACTATTTCTTGAAGAGAGACGATCCGAATTGAATCACCCGCATGTCTTTCTTCAGTTCCCCAACGCGGGTGTACGTCACCGCGGCCGCGATGCGTCTCGTCCTGCTCGTCTACGGCGCCTGGCAGGACGCGCACTCCCCCGTGAAATACACCGACATCGACTACAATGTCTTTACAGATGCTGCTCGATATGTGTCGCGTGGTGTTTCGCCGTACGTCCGCGACACATATCGCTACACGCCGCTTCTAGCGTGGATGCTCCTCCCCACGACCTGGAGCGGCCCCGGGTGGTTCGCGTTCGGCAAGGTTCTCTTTGCCCTCGCAGATATTGTGGCTGGGGCGCTGGTCGCCAAAGTCCTCATGAGTGTCAACGTCGGTGGTGCTGCTGCTGGAGCGAATTCCTCCCGGATGAGCGCCGAGAGGGCCCTCCGCTACGCGAGCGTCTGGTTGCTTAATCCCATGGTCGCCAATATCAGCACCCGCGGCAGCTCTGAGGCGCTCCTCGCTGTGCTAGTTTCAGCGTTGCTCTGGGCCGTGCTGAATCGCAAGATCACCCTCGCGGGACTGCTGTTGGGATTCGGCGTGCATTTCAAGATCTACCCGTTCATCTACGGACCGTCCATTCTGTGGTGGCTGGAGGAGCCGTCCTCAGAAGCAGAGAGGGCCGACAAGTCTCGTAAATTGTCTGCGTCGTCATCACCGCCTGGACTGGTCGAAGTTATCTCCTCCTTCATGAACCCAGACCGCATCCAGTTGACATTAACTGCTCTCTCGATGTTCTCCGCCCTCAATGTCTCCATGTATATCCTCTATGGCATCCCTTTCGTCCAGCACACCTATCTCCACCACCTAAGTCGGATCGACCACCGACATAATTTCTCCCCCTACAGCACACTCCTCTACCTGTCTTCTGCCGGTGGAACAACGAGCGGACTCGGGTTCGAATCTCTCGCCTTCCTGCCCCAGCTACTGCTAAGCGTTGTTGCGATTCCCTTGGCGCTCGCAAAGAAGAATCTTCCTGGTGCCATGATGGCCCAGACCTTCGCTTTTGTGACCTTCAATAAGGTCTGTACCAGCCAGGTACGTATCATTTTCCCAGTTAATTGAGTACAGCACAATCGGACCTCGCTCATTTGACATACTACTTAGTATTTCCTATGGTACCTCATCTTCCTCCCCTTCTACCTCCCCAGCTCATCGCTCGTGAAGCGTCCGCGCTTGGGAATTTCTGCTGCCTCCTTGTGGGTCTTGGGGCAGGTGAGTCTGAGTTCCCTTGACACCCTCGTCCAATGGAGATGTCCATACACCAGTTGGTTATGCAATCAATAGCTAACCGCGGATAGGCCCTCTGGCTCCATCAGGCCTACAACCTCGAGTTCCTCGGCATCTCCACGTTCCTACCGGGTTTATTCCTGTCGTCCCTTTTCTTCTTCGCCGTGAATGTCTGGATCCTGGGGATCGTTGTCTCGGATCTAGGTGGTGGTGGTGGATCCTCGTCGATATCTTCCTCTCAGGCGAAATAATTAGTATACGATTACATATACCATGGACGTACACAACACTGAAAATAAGCTGCATTTCTATTATTTCTTGGATTCCGTCGCCACGTACTAGCCCTTCCGAACCATGCAATGTTAACCTTGATAGGTTATTCGGCGGTGCTTTATTCATGCAATGGCTGGTACTCCGGAGCTCAGGTAATCCGACCATGTAAAAGCAGTAAACTAAAGTGTATGAAATCAATATGACCATGCCTTTCCAGATTAGAGGACAGGGAAGCAGGATCAAGGCAGGAACGCTCAGGGGTTGAAAAGACAGCAAAAGTGGGTCTCACTAGAATGACTCAAAATACTTTGAAAAGAAAATGAAAACAAAGCAACATCACACAGATACTTAGACTAAAGACCCATACCTTTTGTTCCTTGCTTTCTTTTTTTTTTTCACCTCCACGACTCCATGTGACAACAACAACAACAGCAGTATCACCTCTCACATCTTCAGGTTATGATGCTCTCAGAGGATAAGTGCCGGTCTCCAGCTGCATATCAATGCAAATGCACAGGGAAATATGAAAGTGAACAAGATAGCTGTAATAAATGGTTTCAGGAATCAAAGAGATGAGAACAATGACCTGAGTTTTGCCTTTCCTGCTGTCTAGATTTCTTTCCCTTTCCTTGCCACTTCTTTTTGAGCTTTGCTTTAGGCTGCTCTTTCAATCACTCTAGAAAGATGCCTTTTCTTTCAAGAGTATGATAAAGGCCACAAGTCACTGCGCTACCATGATCGACAACCTAAGAAATAAAAGGCATTTCAGAAATAACTAACTCCTCGCTTGGTAGAGAATGGCTGCAACAAGATTAATGATGGGTATCGCATCAAATGAAATGAGAACTGTGATCGGCGCCTGAGCATGTTTTAATAGAGGGTGAAAGCACAAAAAAAAGGACAGAGAAAGCTAAGAACACCATAAGAGATCCTAATAAATCCAATGATAAACTCCTAGGAAGATCCGGGAAATAGAACACTGGCAATGAGAGATTAGGGAAGGTCACGACTTAGATGCGTCTGCAATAACCTTGTAGGTACTCGCTTGAATGCTGAGAGGACGAGTACGAGGATAGACGGCTCCCATAACCTGCCGGCTAGATCCACTTTGCGGATAAATCCCATCCGAAAGCTCCACGAATCCTGCCTCCGGGCGAGCTGTGTGGAGCGCCTCCAAGATCTCCCCGCTCCACAGGCCACTGCATGACTTGTCAACGAGCTGGAAATACGGGTTGAGGAGCGGACAGATGGAATCGAGGTCAATGAAGCGGATTCGCATGTAGTTCAGCGATGCGAACACGTCGAGCGACTGCGCGGCAGCAACGACAAGCCGCTCGAATGACTTGATAAAGTTCAGATTGGTGATGCCCGAGGCGTCGTCGAAGAGTGGTACAGTGGCATCAGCCGGCTTCTCCCGGCAGCAAGTCTTCACCACAATATCCAGCGACTTGAGTCTCGGCACAGAAGTGCAGTTGGACGCGCAGGCGCGGGCTTCAGCAAACAGGCACGCGCAAACCTTTCCAGTAAACGCGAGTGATTCCAGGCGAGGTGCGACCTGTCCGAACAGGGTACACAGGTGTGGCTCAGCCGGCGTGTCGCCGAACCAACTGGACTGTGTGCTATCCTTGTTATAAAATCCTTCCAGGCTGATATTCACGTGTAGAAGCGTTGTGGACAGCTTCGAAAGGATTCTTGACATCGTATTGTATCCCTCAATCTTGGGTTTCGCATAGGCACAGTGCCATTCCCGCAAATTGGGAAGCGCTTCAGAGATGTTGCACCAGTGTTGGTAATTTCGCATGATATTCCAGGCGCCGCGCATGACGAAGGTCTGGATATTGGGCAGCGGCTCCAGGCGCTCCCTCCCAGGCCAGCCACATGGGTTGTTGCGAAAATGTCGTATCATGGGAGGCTTCTTGCAGTGACCACCCTCGAGCGTTAGAATGCGTGCCTCTGGAAAGAAAACCTTGACATGGTCAAAGATATCCTCAAGGGAGGCATTGTGGCTGGAGTAAGCTTCAATGCTACTTGGTGGGGATGCGGAATTCGTGTCCGAATCATCCCATGTCATGGCGACTTGAAGGATAGCTGCTGCATTCGCCAAACCTGCATCCTCGTTGTTATAGTTGTAGCGTCGTACAGGAGGCAGCTGAGGTGATAAGTTTTTGCCGGTGCGGTTTCCCCAAACCGGCACCCAGAATTCGATATGACGGACATAGGCAGCCAGGTGGGGATTGGCAATGAACCAGTCACTACACTCTCGCAGCCCTTCAAGGGTGCCTTTGATTTTGACTACCAGGCATCGCACAGCTCAGCAGGTGATCATAATAACAATGTACCAACAAAGAAGAAGAAAGAAAACTGGGACTACTAACTATGCCTGTATATGCGACTTTGCACCAACGGCGTCCACACCGGCGAAATCAGAGCGAGATTGGACAAAGCCTTCCGCCGTGGATGGCGCAGTGCCTTGGTCCAGCTGCATGCAGACAACTTCCCTGGGGCTGCTGTTGTAAATGTAGACGCGCGCTCTCCGAATAGATGGTCGAGAATCGCCTCGTGAATTTCCGTCGGAAGATCTTCGAAAAGGATATTCGACTGGCACGAGGATACTGGTTCGTTCGAGAGGAAGGGGGCATCTTCCATCACCGTATCCACGGGGAAATCCTCTTCCACCTGTGCAGGGATCATTGAAGGGATATTGTGGCCATCACGTATGTGAATGCCGGTGCTGATGCTGCGGCTCGTTTTCGGACATGAAACAGCCGATGACGCTGGTGCTCTTGCCAGGGAATTGACAGAGACAGGACGAGGCGGGGGAACAGCGGAAATCATGAAGGGCGTTGAGCGGGATGGGAGGGCTTCTAAGGGCATGAGGAACGGAGACGAGGAATCAAGTCAAGGACGGCGATGAGCGATAAGTTGGGAACAAAGATAGTTGAGTGGACGAGTCCTGCCAACCGTTCTACACCATGCAATGTCAGTAGGGATTTATCCTAAGAGACCGCGGCGGGTTGGGCAAAGTTGGGCGCCAAGTGGGCTTCTGAGAGACATACTCGGAGTAGGCCAGGAAACAAGTGACTTTCGATACGTGGACTGGTATGTAGAAACCTCGCACACGATAGTGGCCCCAATAGACGACGAAACCGACGAATGAATTAATAGGAGCCAGCGCCGCCCATTGCGGGGAGATCGCGGCGGGTGGTGGTTATTCGAGGACCGTGAGGATGACTTAGTTCCACGATACAAAGATGGACGTAGGTGACAGACAGACGGATCGATCGGCGAGCGTACGACGAATGGCAGGGGGAAACGGGATCGACCGGAGGTTTTCGAAGACAGGAAGGGAGGAAGAGAGCGCGCGACCAGGCTGAGTGAGAACAGGGATGGAGTGACCGGCGATAACGGAAAGGAGAGGAAAGGATGTTGGGACGAGACGGGGAGCGGAGCCAGGAAACGACGAGGAGAGACGGACGAGCGAGAATAGGCAGACGAAAGACAGGACGAGGGCGTGGATGACGACGGTATGAGGATGAGGATGCACAAAGAGGATCAAAGAAGTTGGGATGGATCTGATGCGTCGATCTAGTCTCGCAGGTCTGTTTCGCTTGCAGGCTAATTTTAATTTTAATTTTGATCTGGACACGATCCCCGTCAGCCCACTGGGGCCCTCGGCGCCTACGAGACTACCTAGGGACGCGTCTGTCGCTGCGAGACTGCGACCACGCTGATAACTGAAGATGCCCGCAGTGGACGAGCCAGAGAGAGTCGTTTATCTGCCGCCCTCTTCCTCGCTCCTTCATATTCCAGGATATTCCCTGTATTCCAGATCCACTTTAACCGCTCCCCGGACGCGCACGCCTTGGCGAGCATTGGGTCTCCGATGCACACACGAACAGGCATGCAGGTACCATTTCTTATCGCCGTACCATCGATGAACAGAATAGTAGTCTGCCTCTCTGCCTCTCGATTCTTGATTCGTGCTGGCCCATCGGGCTTGAATTAATCCATACTAACCACAAGCGACCCGCGCATCACCCTCCGCAGGTGGGTTCCTGCGATGTTGCACTGGCCATGACATCACCGTCGTGTCCTGTAACAGACCGCTGGGCGCCTAGATAGGCCAGGACTTTTATTGTATGCAGCGGTTGTTTTCCATGCATCCTGTGGGCACCAGGACCGGGTCTATATACGAGTATGTCACCACGAGGCTCACAGCAGCTGTTACCTTCTCCGTCGGAACCGGAAGCGGAGCTCATCGTCACTGTCCGAATCGCGCATTTCGCGGCTTCTCTTCGGACGTTGTGACACTGGTGCCGTCTGTGACGTTTCAGGACTGTTCTCGACCCGGTCCAAATGCGGCGTCAATGTAGTCCTTCCTGCCTCACTGCCACTAACCTCCTGGCTATTCAATCCCTCCCTCTGGCTCTCCCTCCGACTACTGTGCTGAGATTGAGATGTCTTATTGCTCCCAACCCAGTATTGATCCCCAATCCCGAAATCCTTCCGCTTGACTTCCTCTAGTGGAACAATGACGGCTTGCATACGCCGATGCGGGGGGTGGGACTCTCCTCTGCGCCGAAACTTTTTGAAGTTCTTGCGACCGTTCCATCGGGCATCCCATCGGCTTGTGTCCTCCTCCATCCCGGGTTGTGGCTCCCGGGTAGGGACCTCCATATCTTCGACAGCAGCCAACGTCTTCATCTCATCAATAGTCATGTCTTGAAGCGTCGCCTGCAATGATGATTCCGCTTCCTGTCGTCGCTGCTGCTGTGCCTCCTCATTAGCATCCCGATGTCTCCGAGCAGCCTCCATCAGGTCCAGCTTCTGTCGCTTGGGCTTCCGGGCCTCCTCGGGTGCCGACTCCGCAAGTAAATCGTTCTGACGGTGCTGGACCATTTCAACTCGACGGCGTTTCATAGCGTTGGCCCCTGGCAAGAGTTCAGACACCACATCTTCCTCCTCCACGGTTGGTGTGCTGCGCTGTGCCGACTGGGCGTTACGGTCCACCATCGGCTCCTCCCCGGGTCCATGTAGATTCTCTGAATTCCCTCTCCCCGCAGGCTGTGCTGATATCGAATCAATATCGAAGCCGTCGTCGAAATTCTGCACTTTGCTAATGAAATTCCGTGTCTTGGTGCGCTTACGGGGAGGTTGGGTAGGTTGACTAGGCACAGGTTGGGATGGCTCTGGATCATTCGGCTCACCCGGACGGGGTGAGGTTCTCCGGTGCTGTGAATCGTCGTCTATACGTGGTATGGGTGGCGATGCCGGCATTGTTCCCGCATCCTGGCTGGTTTCCAAAGATCGGGGAAGCGGTCGACACAAGGATGAAGCATCATTCTCGAGAATAGCGTCAAGAAATTCACTTTGCTCAATGACACGACGATCAATGATTTGAGCAACGTCGTCTGCGAGATCTATCTCCCAGGAGCCCCTGGCGCGGAATCGAACAAGGACTACTCCCTCCAGTTCCCCCTGCTCATCACCCAGTCCTTTCTCGCCAACGGCATTTCGCATGAACTGAACAATGTCCGCCGCAGTCGTGACACCACTCTCTATTTCGCAAAGAAGCGCTTTTCCATGGCCATTGTTTATTGGGTCGCGCAGAGTTTCAAACTGTGAGGCGTCGCCAAATACGAATGTGTATCCTTCGAATACGTTGATCCTATCGGGATTCGGTGAAAATGCTTCTGCAGGTCTGGGAACTGGTTCTCTTCCAGGTGGCGGAAGGTGTTCCATGGGATCGGGCCATGCGGAATCAAAGTCGGCCTCCAATGGAGACAATGATTCCATGTTTTCCAAGTCGCTCGGCGTCGCTGCGTACACGAGCGCATCCAAATACGAATCCTGGACAATATACTTCCCGTTTATCAACGCCTGTAACCCCTTGGCTGTATTCCGTTTCTTCTGGACAACGTGCGTAGTCTGGTCGACTAGATATGGAATAACCGTTTTGATGTCGAGATCTCCGAGGCGGGAAGAGACATCGGCCAAAGGGTCACCTGCTTTAAGATCTTTGTGCGTAAAAGAGAAACTGAGGACGACTGGATGCCATCTTATTCTGGTACCAAAGAAAAACCAGGTCAGCCTATTGTTGTACCGTGTCTTTGACCTGACCTCCTCACCTTAATGTCTGGGCATACTTTCCCAACATGAGCGTATGCTGCTCGCCGGCCAACGACCTGCCGTCTCCATTGATGCGTTCTCCATCCACCACTGTACCACATTTTGAGCCTAGATCAGACACTCGGAGATCAGATTTCCTATGGATATGACGCTAGTTAAGTCAGTACGGAAAGAGAAGCCGCGTCGAGAGACTCTTACTCCATCATCAGGTTTCACAGCAGACACCTCAATTATCATATGCTTCCTGGAAATCGAGGAGTGCTGAACCGCATGGCGAACTGTAAGATCGGCCAAGTTAGCCGCTCCCATTCCCATACGCTGTCCAGGAGCGCCTGAGCTGGTAACTACTCACCTCCATCCTGGCGAGTGCGTCCGAACAAGTACTTCTTCCCCGGTCGCAACCACACTCGTTTCCCTTAGCAAACAGTCAGCCAGCGTGATAATGTACTCAGGGAAATCTCAGTAATACCTCCTAAGAAATCTCCGTCGGCGTCAAGAATCCACATGGATGAGATCAATCCGATTTTGCCTTAAGACGTCAAGTCGCGACCGATCAAGCAACAACCTTGGGTTCGACTGGGACGGCGGACGCGTGATCACGTGCAGTGGCGTCGTTAATGAAGTTTCCGGCTTAGGCAGACGCGCACGAAGATCTGACGTTTTGAGTCCAATGGAGTCGACATGGAATCCAAGGGCGACGAGCCTGTAGATGAGAACCGGTTACCACCCACGGCCGATGAAGACGCTGTTATTGAACACAGCACTTTAAAATATCACTTACTGGGCCCGTCTCTGACCAAGGCGGGCCAAGATGCAGTCGACCAGCGGAAGGTGAGAAGACAGCATCGTTACGCGCATCCTTATCGCGCTTCAATCACGCTGAGCAAACTATCATTAGGTCTCCGAAATTATCTACAATGCGTCAAAAGGCTCTAAATATTTCACCCGCGAAGAGAACCGCGATCGCATCCTCACTGCGAAGATCGACCGTATCCTGAAAGAGAAAGCCCGTCTGGAAAAGCTAGACCTTTCTCACGACCTACGTCGAGCAGACGAATTTATTGCCGAGTTGGAGGAGGCGAGGGACCTGTCGCAGCATGTGGTCCATGTCGACTGTGATGCCTTCTTCGCTGCCGTTGAAGAGTTAGACCGGCCAGAGTTAAAGTCCCTGCCTTTCGCCGTGGGTAAAGGAGTGCTGACCACTTGTAACTACGAGGCCAGAAAATATGGCTGTCGTAGCGGGATGGCTTCCTTCATAGCTCAAAAACTCTGTCCACAACTTGTATTACTCCCGCAGAACTTGGACAAGTACAACGCCAAAGCACGCGAGATCCGTGCTATCTTCGAGAACTATGATCCGCGCTTCGAGAGCGCCAGCATTGATGAGGCGTACCTCAATATAACCGCCTTCTGCGAAGAGAACGACATGGACCCGGAGTATGCGGTGCTGCAAATGCGAAAGGAGATACTTCAGAATACGAAGATATCGGTTTCCGCCGGCATTGCAGCGAATGCAGCACTAGCGAAAGTTGCTTCCAATCGCAACAAGCCAAATGGCCAATTCCGTGTTCCAAGTGATAGAGACGCTATCATGGAATTCATGAAAGGTCTGCCGGTCCGCAAAGTTCATGGTGTCGGTCGCGTGTTCGAGCGTGAGCTTGAAGCGATTGGCATCATGACATGCGGTGACATCTACCGTCACCGAGGAATCCTAGCGCAATTGTTTGGAGATAAGGCGTTTCATTTCCTAATGCAACGCTACCTTGGCCTAGGAAGGACGAAAATCCAACCGGCAGGGGCCTACGAGCGCAAAAGCATTGGTACTGAAGCGACTTTCCACGAGATAGGGGATAGAGCACAGATCAGAGAGAAACTTTCCTGGGCTGCGCAGGAGCTGGAGAAGGATCTGGCTAAGAGGCAATTCAAGGGTCGCACTCTTGTCCTGAAGGTTAAATTGCACACATTTAAAGTGCTCACTCGCCAAACGGTGCCTCCGAGACCAGTGTCTGTCGCCGAGGATCTCTATAACTTTGCTCTCCCCATGTTGTCGAAACTTGAAAAAGAAATCCCTGATATGAAACTTCGTCTCCTTGGACTCCGTTGTTCGAATCTGGTGAGCACCAAGAAGGTAGGGATGGATTTCTTCGGCGCAGCATCTCAGATGAGGCATGTCGATAACGAAACACCCGCTGGAAAGTCAGAATCTGGCATGAGCGTGGAGGAGGCTTTTGAACGGGCTGCACGCGATGAGCAGCGAGAGGAGATAGATGAGCTGGAAAGACTAAGCCAGGAAATGTCTCCTCCGACTGAAGAATCTGCTAATGTCAGAAACGGAAGGGCTGTTCCCACTGCCCTCTCTTCCTCCGCGAAGAACGCTGAAGATCAGCCCATATACTGGGAATGTCCCATTTGCTCGAGACCACAGCCTGCGGATGATCGAACATTTAACGACCATGTCGACTTTTGCTTATCCAAGGAAACGATTAAGGAAGCAGTTCACGAAATACCGGAAATACCAGAGCAGTCGCGGAAGAGGAAGCCAATGTCACAGACGTCCACGGCTGCGTCGGATCCTCGGCAGAAACGACTTTTCTTCAGTTGAAATGGCTTATTTGCAGCACATGATGCGAAACACTCGTCTACCAAGCGGATCGGGATCTTTGGCATTGGCAGTTTCGTTCGGTTCCCGAGACCCGCGTGTCCGGGTTTCTTCGGTAGGGCTGGCGTGAGTGCCGTCAGACCATCGTAGCCTACTATTAATGTATACACTAAGGAATTTTTTGAGGGATACTCACCAGGTTGTGGATTGACCAAAACAAAGACTTATTTCATGCCTGATCTGGCAATTGTTGGTTATATTTTATTTTTTTTCTTTGGAGCATAGATTCTAGAAAGATTCGATCGATTGGTGCATCGCATTGCGCCCATGGATAGATGGGAAGACGAGTATCCCCGCCTATGACGGAATGCAGCCGTTGGAAGCCAATAATAGGGCCTGTGGTCCGGCAATTGACGGCGCCAGCCAAACAAAGCGCGCTGGCTCACCGCGTCCACACAGGGTGGATGCACTGGAAGACCAGGTGATCCGCGCATGCCCAGTCTCCGCCGAGCTAGCCCGCTTTGGGTGTTTTCGCGCGGGTTTTCTTCGTCTCTCCTCCTCGATGCTGTCGACGCTGTCGATGCTGCCATCGTCCATTACGCCCATCGCGTCCCTCCGTCCAGCGGAACGGTCGACTTCTCACCAGACATCTCGCATCTCTGCGTTTGCGACGACCTGTCTGCTGGTTGTCGTTGCGCCCAGCCCCGCTATGTCATCGCCAATCCGCCTGTCCACCCCTTTGAATTGACTTCCCGGACGGAACCACCGAACAACGTCCCGCAATGATGACTTCTCGTAAACAAAACAATGGCCAGAATCCGGCCAAACCTCTCACTCCGACGCTCAGTGCGGCCTTTCATCGGACCAACAAGACGCCTCTTACCCCAAAACTCGCCAGCCCTGCAGGTAGCCATGCCCCCAAGAAGGTGGCTACTCCCGACCATGCCTCTCCACTCTCCATCCGTGACAGCCCCTCCGCATCCCCGGGCGCGTTCCTGAGCGCCAATGTCACCCCGCGGTCAGGTGCTAGGTTGAGGAATTCCAAGCGCGATGAGAGATTCACTCCTCCGACAAGCCCGCCATTCCGGAGTCAGCATTCCCGCCAGGCGTCGCTGTCCTCGCAGACGAGTGCCGCCGCAACACCTTCCGGCAACACTACGAGAAGCCGCAAGGGCACGAGCCCTGTTCGTGCAGGAGCGAAAGTGGACATCTCGAAAATCGTCACTACGAAACCAATGGATATGCTTTCGCCACCTGGCGGTCGCGTGTCACGACCAAGTTCCTTAGCTGAGGGCTCGACCGGGTCGTCGCCCATGTTTTTCCACGCCTCCGACGCTCGATCTGTTAATTCCGGGTCCGATGAGAAGCCTCTTATCAGATTTAGACCTGTTTCGACTTTTGTACATGCCAATGGGGAGTTGGATCGCGAGTCGCAGACGCGGGAGCACGGTCTGGCGATACTCGGCCGCTCCCCATCGGCCGTTCCTCATCCTGCGGCTTCTGAGAACTCCCAAACTGCTTCTTCTCCGCGCTTTATGTCTCCTAAATTCCCGGAACCATCACATCGATTCTCCGATGATACTCGTTCGATGGTTAGCTCACTCGCCGACGACGCGTCCGACACGGGATCGCAAGTAAGATCTCCTCCGTCGAGAAACGCGAACAGAATTCGACGAAATTTTCCGAACGGGTTACATATGAAGTCGGCTAGTATCGACTCTACAAATTGGCACACTCCGCCACCCGCGCTGCGACCAAATTCCCTGGTGTTATCGCCTTCAGCGTCTTCAGGCAGCAATGATGTTGTCCCGCCACCTTCGGCAGCCGGACGTCGACCTCGAATTTTCAGCACCAGCTCCAATGCTTCGGCAGATACACATGTGTCTCGCTCCCATAGCCCCGTAAAGTCAGAAGGCGTGCTCGACCCGATTGAAGAAGTAAATTCTCGCACAGAGCGCAAAGTCATGGATTTGGAGATCAGCAACTCGTCACTCCTTGCCATTAACCGCTCATTGGAACGCGAGATGCGCAAACAAAACGCCGAACTGCGCCGATTCCAACGCCTAGCTCGTGCCGGTCGCCTGTCTTTGCTTCCGGCCCACTCCCCAGAGCCCCTGCCAGCTGCCTCCAGCGATGGTAAAGGCACTGGCGAACAATTACCTGCCTGTGATTCCGATGAGGAATTCGAACTCAGCGAAGACGAATCCAACACCAATGACTCTGGCCACAGTCCTGAGTCAAGTTCAGACAATGATGCTCACCTCCGGGTGGGTGACGCAAAGAAAGTCTATATCGACCTTGCTCGCCATCAAGAGCTCCTGACTGGCAGCAGAAAAATGAACCACAGTCTGAAACGCTGCCTAGCATGGACGGAAGACCTGATCAAGGAGGCTAATAAAGCCCTTGAATATAAAGTCGGTGCCAACGACGCTTCGCTTGGTGGAAGAGTACTCGCACCGGAGGAGCTGATCGGCGTTGTAGAGAGCAGTCACGGCCTATTGAGCCCAGCCACCGACATTAGGATGGCGTTTTCACCTGAGCTCCAAGAAGGTTCCGCAGACGGAAATGCTGAAAATCCGAACCTGGACACATAGACTCAGTCTAGATGGATCCTGCACCCTCTGTTGTGGGAGCCTTCCCTGTTTATTTTCTCCACATATTACCGGCCATTTTGCAGGCCAGGCACTTTCCGTGAATCGTTGTGTCCGGTAACATATTCTTCCGCAAATCCACTCTACTCTGTTGCATAATTTTCAGGGATTGTTTTGTCGTTTCATTCTTGTCATCATCAACTACACTTCTTAATTTTGGCCCATACTTTGCATTGTCCGGCGTACTGAGGAAAAGGGATGGCCGTATCGGTGTTCTTTCGCTTTCTCTCTCTATTTCTCCTCTTGATATGCAGAGACGGTTGCCCAGGACTCGACTTCTGACTTTCAGCTTCCGGTTGGGGTTTGGTGTTGTGTTTTCTTTTGCCTAGTTGACAGCAGATACCCCCTTGCCTGGTTATTTTCCTTTGTCCTTCGTCGTCTCCCTTTCAGACACCGTCTCGTTTCCTATGTTGCTCTTGGTAGAAATGATGCGGTCAATCATATCACTGGCCTTGGTCCTCGGTACGGAAGACGTATGGCTCTTTGGGCTCTTCCGTTTGCCTTCACAGATGTTGTTTATATTGTTAGATATCCGTTGAATTGACAGATACCCGATATTTGATATTCAAGTTGCCATGTGAGCTGTGCGCGCGTAGGTCTACGAATAGGTACGTATCACCCGTATCTGACATTTTGCTTGAATTACGACATGCATATTTCGACTACCACTGTTACGCTCAGCACAACTCGATAGGTTTCGGTTGAGATCTATAGACTGCAAAAACAGTAAGAAGGCTTCAACTGAAACTATCATAGTTCCACCGATCATGACACCTAAACGCAGGATCGACATTTCTATTTGGTCTTTCTCCTTCACTATTATCTTATGCTCGAAGTGTAATATCCTTAATAGCATTTTGTAATGTTGGTATTGACAATAGAGGAGCGCTCCATCAGCCATAAAACCACTTCCTTTTCATTCTAGTTTAGCGTTGGACGACTTTTAGCACCACAGAAATATCTCCCCTTGAGGAAATTCAACATCCTCTAGGCCGCTCTCACTCATAAAAATGTCAAAGACAACCCCGCCAGCTAGCTCAGCAGCTCCTACAAGCTGACAACGACTTTCTTTGCAGAAACACCCCTGTGCAACAAATCCAGTCCCTCCTGGATATACTCCAAGCCAGTACCAACCACTACAGGTTCTGGAGCTGCCAGGTACTTTCCGTCAGCAAGTGCTCGCGGCAAGAAGTCCTTGAATATAGCCCGCCCAATCTCTTCAGGCTGCACGACCGCCCAGGCCATCTTGAATGTAATACCCTGGGGCAAGTCAGGAGGCGGCGGAAGGACAGAAACAAGTAAATGCCTCCCTCTTGATTGCACGACTGCCTTGGCAAGAGCTATTGTTGATGTTGGCACTGCAACGGCATCAAAGGCGCCCACCAGTGTCTTCCCTTGCAGGGCAGCAACGAGGTCTTCAACGATGCTGGGCTCATGATAATCAAGGACGTTCGACGCGCCCAGTTTTCGAACGTAGTCGAAATTATGCTTCGACGCGGTTGCGATCACCTCATAGCCCGCATGGTATGCAAGCTGGATTGCCTGGCTGCCAACAGATGATGCTCCGCCCCATACCACCAGAACCTGTCCGGTGGGCTCCGCGTCCAAGGATGGGTATTTGAGCTCTAAGCTACCCTTTGCGTACAGGCCCATGGTGGAAGTTGCAATCCCCAGTGGCAGCACAGTTGCTTGCTCAAATGACATGCTGTCAGGGATGGGAGAGGCTAGATATTCGGGAACCGCTGTGTAAAGCTGAAAGGACCCGTAAGTGTCTTTCTGGAGACCCATGGACGTTCCCTCAGCGAGGACGCGGTCACCCACACGGAACTGTGCACAGCGGGCCCCGACTTCAACAACCTCGCCAGCACATTCGTGGCCCAGGACGCCTGGGTAGCGGAAGGGGACAAATTCGAAGTCTTGGATCTTCCAGTCGATGTGGTTAATGCCTATGGCGCGGTTGCGAATTACGATCTCGTTTTCGCCGGCAGAGGGGTACGGAGCGTCCTGGATATCCAGAGGCTTCTTGCGGGGGGATGTGATGAAAGCGGCGCGGTTCCGCGACATGGTGAGATTTAGTATTATGTCTGCTGCTGTTTAGCAGATACTAGCATGTAATAATGAAATCGATTTTGTTGCTTGGCTTGAAGGCAACTGAACCTGAGTCTGCTGCTATCGCCAAAGATATGAAAAACCTCAGTTCTGCAACGGCCATGTCCCTACTACCCCTCTTTTATAGTCATCCACCTTCATACGAGTCCACATGTCGGCTTTCCAGTCAACCTTCCAGTCTTACGACAAGGTCTCAAAAGATGATCACATTTGCCAGACATTGAAGAAAGTCTACGTTGGCCGCTAAACTCCCATAGGCGGGAATCGTCCAATTGGGTCCTGCTTACTTCGTATGAAAGCATAAGCAACCCAGCTCGAGATCCTTTGAGCAGGTTCTAACGGCGGTCATTCGATGAGTGTCTGTGGAAAATATCGGGGGGTGAGTCAGTGATATTATAAGAAGGTTATGAGATACACAGTGAGCTTCGAAATTGAAAAGAAAGACGTGGAATATGTCCATCGATCGGCTCATGAGAAAAATGATGCATGCAAGAAACCGATCGGGATAGAAACTCACATTTAGCAAAACCTCCACGGAAAGAGTCAATTTATACGTCTACCGCTTGTTCTAGAGTCACTGAAGATGGCAGTCCAGTATCATAGGGGTACATGATTAAAGCACTACATTCAGCGCTCCTTCACTCCAGCCATAATGGAAACCTAGCTGCCATTTCAAATGATCATCAGTAAAGCAGGGCCAATGTGGTGATCTCTAAGGAAAATTCAGAGCGGCACTTACTTACTGGGCTAGAACTGCTAGCAGCAGTTCATATTCAGTTTGGCAATGAGGAGGGAATATGGGAAATTCCCAACTTAGCTCTCGGCCCTCTCTAGGGGGCTACCCGGCTAAATTTCCGCACCTAATTTAGCTTCTCAACCATGGTAACATTACTAGTATGCCTTTTGCCTCCACCGATGTCTTCTACTACTGTCTCAAATCCCCACCACGCCCCGCTTTGATTGCCTTGCAGTTTTCCTAGCCGCAGAGACAGGGTTATGGCCGGAGGAGAAGAACTTAGCGACCTACATCTTCCAGCTGCACATTTTTCATCTGAGGATAAAAGAAACACGTGATCGGGATGAAGGCAATGTTGCTACACATGCATATCGAGTGTGATTTCCGAGGGGAGACAATTGATCAAGACAGGAGAGATCATGACAACAGAAAGTTGAACAGCCAATTCGAGCTGACGCGAACTGCTCTTCTGGGAATCGGGCTGGAGATAAGAGAACGGACGCCATGTTCCCTTACAGCAACCGGGTTATGCATCATTAGGACAGAATCCATTTCAGCTTTATTTGATGGCGTTCGAGAAACCTGGAAGTGGGCTAGTTCTCATTCCACCTTGGATTGTTGATTACAGTGTATTCCGTTCTCTTTGTCCTCTAGATCCTCTTGTCTTCATTCCAAATCACCTCTTCATATGCATGCACTCTAAAAGCATAACCAATTATTTCCACATTGCTTGCCTCCTCATGACTGAGTGAGTACTAATGAAAGCTCTCAGAATGAAAATTAGAAGCAAGAAAGGGGTGTGTGAAAAAAATTTTGGCAAATGGCCTAAATGCTCTACTGTATACCTGAGATGCTACACATTGGCCATCATGGGCAAATAATAAAAAAAGGACTCTCCCCTAGGCCACTGCATAACTGATTGATTCTATTGTACCATTTTAGATCGTCTTGTCATATAGCTTTCCCTCCTGCTTCTACATTATATGGCCGTGAACGAGGCACTGTACCAAGGCCTCTCCTGTCTATTTCTAAGAATACAAATCAGGTTCTAATCTCAGACACCACGATACCGTTTTTCTCTCGGCTCTCAACTATCGTCTCGTGCGTAACCCGGATCCCATCACCGTGTACACTATCCTCGTCGCGCTCCGCCGTACAAGTAGGCGGCTGCTGCTGTCCAAACGTGGGCAAGATAATCTGCTCCTCACTAATATGATCCCACTGACTATCCTGCACGCTGCGCATGCGGCTGGCGTACGCGTTCGTAGGAAGAGAAAGCGGGTGCCTAAACTTCTTCCGTTTCTCGCTCCGTGCCCGGGAATTCGATGATGGCTGGTCCCTGATCGACGAAGAGCCCGGGTATCGTTCTCCGTATGATCTTGAGGACTGTGGCTGGTATCGTGATCCGAGCCCGAAGCGGTGTTTGAGGCTCTCTGTGAATGTTCGCCGGTTGCGCAGTGTTCGTCGGATGGCCGGGTATACGATGGGTGCGTTGTTGACAACTATTGCGACGAAGGTTTCTCGGCAGGCCCAGCTGCCCGCTTGTTGGGCGCCATTTGCACCGGCCTGGATAGTTTGGGCCCGTTATGTTAGCTTCGTTTTCCTTCCTCGTGTAGGTATGGCTCTCGTGCTTCCTTCTCGTCGGTTGTCGTCGTCACTTACCGTTAGGATCAACACGGCGCGAAGAATACCAGCTACCATGACGAAGATGCCGCCGCTGAAAAGTACGATAAGTTCTAGCTTCTCGCGGAGGGGGAGACGGGCCTTGAAAAGGATCTACAGTTGTAAGAATGCTGGTCTGTGCCTCCTGATGGAGGGATAGGAAACAGGGCCCCGGAATAGGTACATACTGGAGTCGGTATGGTGATGAGGTACACATCCGTTGAGACATTCAGAACGACAGTCACAAGAATGTCGATCTTAGAGACAGCCGGTTGACAGTAATCTTCTTCATGATCAGCCGACTGTGTCCCTCTTCATATGCAAAATCTCGGGGCCAAGGAAAACGCACTTCCAGGATCCGGGTTGATCTGCCAGTTCTTGTGCATTGGGTGGCAGCCGAATATGATTGAAAACGCCGTAGCGACATAAGTGGTTCCAATAAGGACGTAGGCGAAGCGGACGCGCCATTTCATATTAGCCAACCCGTCTCTGTATTTGTTAGTCAACTAGATAGTATGGTATTCATAGAAATCTCGGGAGAGACAAACGTCAGTCTTGAATAGAACACTGCCATGCACGTTTTCAACTGCCACAGGAGGCAGGAATACAACGACCAGCCAACCAATTGCGTCTTGGACCCATTGACTCGCATCCGATACTCTTCAGAGTCTGGCAAGAGTCGCTGACGGGCTTCGTCCGTCATGGCATTGTTCGCGAGTCCGTGGTACCAGGCACCGACGCAATACGCAGTCCCCGTTTCAAGACCATATGTCACCTGTGATGATTCTCCGCGTTAGCCTTCTTGCAATCAGGCAATTGCTTTGCTTTGCTATTCATGGGGCTTTACTACGCACAGCTGCCAACAGGATCAGGTAGTCATCGAGCCGAAAGTTCTTGGGCCCCACGGATGTCCATCGTGTCACAGTCCGCAGGCCAATGATGACGATGGCAACAGCCAAGAGGGTGAAGGCTTCCGTCACGAATTCGTTGGCCATCGTCTGTTGCGCTATTCATGACAGGACCGAGTCAGTCGTGCAGGATAGACTGGTGGTACGCAGGCTGAATTCTCTTATGCATGTTGATAGTCCAGGCGAGGTCTCGGCATTGATTAAATATAATCACGACAAGGGGTTATTCCCAGGTAATCTAGGAAAGGAAAGAAATGGAGAAAAAAAAAAAAGGGAGCTCCGACGATAGTGGCTTCAAAATAACTCTACGCTCTGAAATAGATCTACATTAATGATATGACATACATGTTGACACCAGTGCAGCCTGCAGGAAGACTACCCAATGATTGAGGCCGCCATGGGCCACACCGTCCACATCTACCATCTGCGCTAAGCAAGATTTGACCGTGTCTTGTCCAGGATTCTAAATCAAGTGGAATTATCTCTTTCCTTGCAGGTCGCAACCCAGTCGTCCGAAGACATGCCGTCAAGTACCGCGGAGCTCAGGCACGGACAACAGGCCAAGCGAGGCGGACACAGAGTAGTCTGGCAGTCTGACCAGTCATATATAGCACGCATAGATTAAGGTTCGGGGATCAGTCATTGCAGGAAACTTCTGAGACCGGTGGGCTTAGTGAGGCGCGGTCCACCTATGATCTGCGGCCAGACACGCCCAGCGACTGAAATAGGCCGCTACAGTGCATATGATATGCCACAATGACAAGGCCTGACCGCCGTCCCGACAATTGACCCCACTTCCGGGCCATAGTCTCAGAGATTTACGCATGTGTAACGCCCGGATCGACGCCACAGGAGACCGTTTATCGCGTTGATTGCGCTCAGTCGAAGCGAGGACCAAAAGTGGGCCAAGAGAGAGACGTGTAGCCCCCCCCCGGCTCATTACAAGTCTGGCTGGTCGATATGATATAAGCCTTCCTACCCTCGCTTTGCGCAGGCGGGTTTGAAGAAGTTAAGAGAGTCCTGGCCTCACTTTTGCCCAGCTGTCCGGTTTCTCTATTAGTCGTTTTATAATCTTCTCCGTTAACGGCTCGGACCTGTGGCCCATCACCAAACGTGTAAAAGGAACAGCAGCAGACTGGTGTGGGGAATAGTAGTAGTAGGTATGTATGGAGACAGCTAGTCGTCCCCAGCGCGCTACAGAAGCCGGGCCTGGGTCTTATCCACTATCGCGGATAATACATAATAATGGTCTTTTTAGCCTTGTTGGGGAGCGCAGGCGACCCAGCTGGCCCCTTACACATAGGAACAGCAACAGACTGTAATAGGAATGGCAACAGACTGGTAATGGGAACTACAGTAGACTAAGCCACGGAGCTGTACACTGCATTTGGCTATAATATAGAGAAGAGAAAAGAAAGAAGCGAGAAGCGAGGAGAGAGAAGAGACAAGCGAGATTGTGGGGAAGTGAAATGGAAAGGAGAAAGGGGAAAAGGAGAGCAAGTGAGTGACTATTTTCAGTGTCTTCGAGCTCTTAAGTAATGGTACTTCTGCGTTAACATTACTCGGGTAATATAAATTACCCTGCATTTATGCATACAAGTTATATCTAAGACCGTTTCCCATGTATTTGTGTGAAAAGAGCTGGTGTCTGGATATCAGTCGACTACCTAGGTATACATAGTCTAGCCCTTCGAGCTCTGCGGTGCGGCTGTTGTCAAGTACTATCTAGTAGTAAGCGGTTGAAAATCGCGTTCGTCTGTGGAATGCAGAATCCGTCGCTCGGTTCGGCCGTTGAAGACGTTATCTAACTAGCTAGAAAGGTTAAATCGAGCAGTTAACTGTCAATGCTTTCGTTCTGGGCGCTGTCAAAACACAACCCCGCCCCTATTCACTCTCCATCCCACCCTGCAGGACTGCCACACACAAACACATTACCCTCCTCCGAAGTCTTCAGGACATTCGTAGTTCCAAATGGAGAGCGTAGATCTCGTCGTCATCGGCGCCGGTAGGTTGAAGCCCAACAGAGACGAGTCGAGTCGCACCATACTAGCTACCTAACTGACTACTGGATAACAGGTTGGTGTGGCCTCGCCGCTGTCAAAACTTTTCGGGAGATCAGTCCCTCCAGCAAGGTCGTCCTGCTGGAAGCTGCATCTTCTGTTGGCGGCGTCTGGGCCAAACATCGATTGTATCCCGGTCTCAAGTCCAATAACATGCTCGGAACCTACGAATACAGTGATTTCCCGATGGACGAAGCTACGTTCGGGGTGAAACCAGGCCAGCATATTCCCGGGCATGTCCTCCAGAAGTACTTAGAGAGGTACTCAGAGCACTTCCAGTTTGAGCACTGCATCAGGCTCAATTCCCGGGCGGAAACTGCTGAGCATCGCCCGGATGGGTCGTGGGTGTTGACAATTGCACAGTCGGTGCACGAAGAGCAGCAGCAGCAGCAGCAGCAGCAGCAACAGAATGAGACGCGGACACGTATCGAAACTAAGAAGTTGATCGTGGCGACGGGCCTCACGTCGCAGCCTTACTTGCCCTCGTTCGACGGGCAAGCGTCGTTTGGTGCTCCACTGTTCCACATCGTCGACTTTCTACAAGAAAAGGACCACGTTCTCAAAAAGGACCAGCGTGTTGCGATCTTCGGCGGAACGAAATCCTCCTGGGACGCTGCGTATGCGTGCGCCACGTCCGGAGCCAGAGTTGACTGGATCATCCGCGAGTCAGGCCATGGGCCGATCTGGAACGCTCCGCCATACGTGACGCCGTTCAAGAAGTGGCTCGAGAAGCTCGTCACCACGCGCCTCCTGACGTGGTTCAGTCCGTGCATCTGGGGAGATGCAGATGGCTACGGCTTCATCCGGCGCCTGTTCCACGGCACCTGGCTAGGCCGTAAGCTAGTCGACGGATTTTGGGCCGTCCTGGCACAGGACATCGTCGATGCCAATGGGTACCACAAACACCCCGAAGTGAAGAAACTCCTGCCATGGACCAATCCGTTCTGGGTCGGCTCGGCGACCAGCATCCTGAACTATCCTACCGACTTCTTCGAACTGGTCAAGAACGGTAGCATCCGTATCCACATCGCGGACATTGACCACCTATCGGCCAACACTGTGCATCTCTCCAATGGCACCTCCGTCCCTGCGTCCGCCCTCATCTGCTCCACGGGCTGGAAGGCTACTCCCCCGATCGAGTTCCTCCCGTCAGGCATCGACAGGGACCTCGGCCTCCCATGGAGCCCAGACCTTCTTGACGAAGCCGTGATTAAGAAAGCGGACGAGGAAATCCTCCGCCGCTTCCCTCGACTTCGCAACCCACCCGTCCTCAACGAGAAGTATAAACCGCTCTCCGAGACCTCAGAAGCAATGACCCCTCACCCTTTCCGTCTTGCCCGATTCATCGTCCCCCCGGGCGCAGCTATGTTGAGGGAGAAATCCATCGCTTTCATGGGTATCACTCTCAACTTCAACACGGGAACAGTCGCCCAGACCCAAGCGCTCTGGATCGCAGCCTACCTCACCAGTAGACTCAATCTGACCCCAGCCGTCAAGTGTCCTTTATCCCTCGCCGAATATTTACCTACAAATGACGACAGCAGAAAGATCAAAGATTTGGAATCAGGACTGGAATCTGCGTCTCCTGCATCTGCATCTAGCAACGACCCACCGCTGCCAACAGCGGACATCCTCTGGGAGACAGCGCTGCACACGGAATTCGGCAAATTCAGGTATCCAGCCGGCTATGGAAGACGAAATCCCGATTTCGTCTTCGACGCCATACCGTACGTGGACCTGCTTCTGCGCGATCTGGGCATCAAGCAGCGGCGCAAACGGCGCTTGGCCGACTGCGTGCAGCCGTACGGTCCGGAGGATTATCGGGGGTTGGTGGACGAATGGAAGACTGTGCAGCGTATTTCTTGATATTGTCAATATTGCTTCTTTGTACATGTCTGATCTTGTGTTTTTATTGTACATACAGATAGATGTCTTGCTGACTTTGTCTTGCCAATTGGTGATCGATATTCATATTCTACATGCAGAGATCGTACGAATGCCCTCTCTCTCTTAAGTCCTTTATCTGCGTATAAATCTACAGAGATAGTAACTAGCAGAATTTGTAATGAAGGGAGAGGAACAGTAGAATAAGCGGTACCTAGCCTCGGACAAAAGAAAAAAGAAGATGGACCAACATTGACATGCAACTAGCACGGCTAGCGAGAAACGCGCAAAGACTCTAGGAGCCTCCAGAGCCTATGGCGGGAGCAAATACCAGACCGGAGGATTCCCAGAACACGCAGTGAATTCCTGGGTCCCAGGGATGTTTTGCAAGTCAGCTTATACGTTTTTATCCATCGAGTGTTCCGCGTGTAGTTGTTATTGGAATGTCGACCGGATTGGAATTGAGATCGCCTACTTACATAGTACACCTACATACACATATCGCACACTGACAATCGTGACACAGCAGCAGTCCACCTATAACACATATTACAGACATGGGTAACTCGCAGTTCATGGAATAATTATTAGTTGGGCAAAGAAACATAAAAGTGGACCTGCTCCGCGATCGCCAGAACAGCAATTAAAACCCCCCTCAAAATCACGTTGCTTATTTGCGCTCCGGATGTCCGTCACCGACTTGAGTACCTGTCGAGTAATTCCCAAAACAAGCAAACTGATACACCGCATCATCCTTGAGTGCCGGGACGCCGTCCAAGAAATTGGGAACTTCGCAGAACCCGTTCGGGCTGTAGCCGCATCCCGGCAGCCCATTGAGAGGCAGCGGGGCATTATTCAGGACAAACCGGATGTAGTCCTTGGTTCCCTCGGTCTGAGATAGGTCGGGATTGTCGTATACTACGGGTCTCAGGTCGTGGAAGTTTGTGGCCTTTGGACAGGTCCAGATCTCCGAGACGAATCGGGCGCCGAACGGCGCCACCTGGTTGAGGTGGAATGTCCGGGGGACAGCGTGGCTGACGTTCCCCGGGAGTCCATGCGGTCCATACTTGAAGTAGTCGAGGCTAAGAGCGGTGATGACTGAGTGGATAATATCATCGTGTGACATGTCCAGGTAGATAGGCTGACCCAGAGGGAACGTGGCCGTGTTATCATCGTATGTGTAGTTGATGCTAGTGTCAGAGGAGAGGATAAGCTTCGACTCGAGCCTTGCTGCAAGCTCGAGGAGATAGCCAATGCCCTGGGCGCGACCGGTAGGCGACCCGAAGCCATAGTCTCCATAGAACTGCAAGTCGAGGTTGTATTCATAGTCCTCCCATTCCTGCTGCGTGAAGAGGGAGCAGAATGCGGAGCTGCCTAGAGTAGCAGACTCGTACGGGCAAAGGTTCTGGAAAGCTAGCACGTCTAAGGCCGTGAGGTTGAAGTCTGCAGGAAGGAAGGTCGACAGACGATGCAAGGCATCTTTGGTGTACTCGGAGACGAATACCTTGGCAGACGCGTCCCTGGGGAGTGGTCAGAAAATGAAGCACGTTAGATATCCGAAAGAACCTGCGCTGACTACTTACCCTTCACCGGAATCACCGGGACAGGAGTCGTAGGATGCGAGAGTATTGTTAAACGGGTCGACTTCGGGAACGATCACAAGATCATACTGATCGTAAGAACTGTTCGCTCCAATGTTGCCGAAGAAACCACCTGTTGCCTAGTAAGTGTTATGCACACGAATTGTTGTACAAACGGAGGAATGGGGAGGATGCAACTAACTGAGCCACCACCGAGCACTTTCTAAGATTCTCGACTGCGATGTCGTCCGAAACACTGGCTTCGGCCGTGCCGTCCCATTCGAATACACGTTCAACGACTCATGCCATGCAGGAACACCCGGCGGAGCACGATAGAGCACTCTCCCATACTTGGTCCAGAAGCTTGTCCCGGCAGCCGTCTCAGTCCCAGCCCCAGAGACGAGCAAATAATCCGAGCCCATATAATCCTTCCAGTCGTTCAGGAACGACAACGGCCCGGCCCCAATGGTCACATTGGGGTGGGCCTTGCTGTAATTGCCGAGCTTCCAGTGGAAGCTCTCTATGCCAGCCCCATCGAGAGGGTAGGGGGTCGGATAACGCTCCGCATGTCTATGCAGGACATGAATCTGAGAAAGCTCACAGCCCTTCGGATACCCTCCCGGGACAGTGAAGCCTGGGGAGTCCTTGTAGGGTGAAAGGTTGCCCCAGCTGGTCTTGATGTCAAACCCGGACGCATACGTTGCTCCAGTGGGCGCTGGCTTGGGAACGTATGAGGTCTGGTCCGCTACCGCGAGTGCGATCAGACCTAGCACTGTCGTAGCCGCAGACAACAATTGTGGCATTTCGACCTTGCTAAACGTTCAATGGCCGCAATTTTTTGGTCGAAGAATGGTGCCCCGCCGTCGATCAACGCAGTACGTATCTTCGGGTGAAACGCAGGGCAAATGGGTCCATTCATTGCCGACGACGCGCGCAAGGGGGGTATTTATCTGCCTTTCACTCCGGTCTGCGATATTGGGGTGATCGACGTGCGAATTGCTTAGGTTGGTAAGGTTCCTGGGTAAGGTTCCTAGCAAGGTACCATCGCCTGGAATCGGCGCCGAAGAGGCCCCTCACTAGCACCAATAGTACTAATATCCGTCGAATTGCATAGCTGTCCTGGATCATGTTCCTCCCTTCAGGGGGGTCCATCGGCCAACTGAGGAGACACGCAGGACGCAGTTTGGCTGTCGAAGGACGCAAAAATCGTGATGTTCCATTGGGGCGATCACGCTGAGTGTCTCAGCGGAGGCTCTTCGGAATGCGAGGACCGAAAGGAGATCGACGAACGCGGATCGCAGTGTTAGCCATCGCCCTGCATCTTGGCCTCCTGTTGGTGGAGAGCTGTCCCAGTCCAGAGCGGCCTGTGTAGCCCCCGCCGGGCCGGTGTCCGCGTTCGCTGGTGCCTGAGTGTTATCTGATCGAACATCACCGATTGGGCATATTCGGCTGTATTCATATAATCTGGCCGAATCATAACGGAGGACAGTGGCTATGGAACCGAGATGTGCTGGTCCTGATGAGATGGGATCGCGATAGATCAGGCCAAGTAGCCATGGCGAAGCTTGGCGTCAACCACCTTTTGGGCAGAACAGGAATATTCTAAGTAGCAGGCGTACCACCCGACAACCATACCTGGCAGCTCGATTGAATGCATTATCGCCCTTGTAGTCTATCTATCCATACGACGTCAAAGAGAAATATTGTCAGAATAAAGACGTGCGACAATGTTGAGATTTCGGAGTCGGTTCCAATCGGGACAGGGACGAGAGCGAGGAAAAGCACGGGTGATTTAAGTACAGTGCAGGGAAAGAACAATATAATATGAAACAGCAAACCCAGAGGGGAAAAAAAAGATGTAAACGACACGCTCAAGCCTCCGACGTTTGATGTTCGTGTTTCAACCTCTCCTTCTCCTTCTCCTTCTCCTTCTCCTTCTTCTTCTTCTTCTCCTCCTTGCCCTTCTTCGACATGGCCTCCGCCATGAGCTGTTCAAAGGCCATATAGTCCCCTTCTTCTTCCGCGTTCCGTTCGGCCTATCGATTAGGTGGACACGTCAGTATCAGGGGAATATAAATAGTTGAAATGGACCTTCTGCGGGGATCGCACCTTCAGATAGATGTTGCCGGCGATGATCAGGGCATGGGCGCGCTCAACGCGCTTCTCCAGTCGAACACTCTTGTCGCCCAGAACCTGGTCGCACACGTCGCGGAGCACGCCCTGGATCTCAAACTTGCTCCCGCGCCATGCTGCAGCCAAGATCTTGCCCGTGACCTTTCGCTCGTATTCCACTTTCTTCTCATCGGTCCAATCTTCGCCACCCTTTTCCTCCAACTTGGCCATCTCTTCCATGGTCATCTGTGCATCGATCGCAGTTGAAATGGTAGTCCACGTCTCCTTCGCGAGGGTACCCTTGTCCTTTAACCGGGAGAAGAAGCCCGAGATTCCGAGGAACTTCTGCGACTTGAGGAAGGATGTGCCTTTCTGGACATAGGTAGCTCCGACGGCGTGTAGGATCTCGATGCCGAATGACTCCATTTTGAGGTTCTCGACTTCGTGGCGGATCTTCTCTTGGAACGCGTGCGTCACATCTGGGCCCTTATCAGTCTCCGTCCACACGCTAAGACGCTGAACAAGCTTAGTGGACAGCGTATTGACCCGTTCTTCCCGTGCTTTCTTCCGTTCAAGTTCGTACGCCGCCAAGCGCTCCTGCTGTTCCTTGGTCAGGCCGCCCTTCTTCCTCTCCTTCTTGCGCAACTCCTTTTCTTCCGTTGTCAGGCCCGCCGCCTCCATCTGAGCTTCCTCTTCCGATTTGTCCATAATGGCCTGCTGTCCCAAGCGTCGCCGAGCCGAAGTGTCCGACGGCGCTGGCGAAGGGGTTGCCGTATGGGTTGCCGTATGGGTTGCTGTATGAGTTGCTGTATGAGTTGCCGTATGAGTTGCTGTATGAGTTGCCGTATGAGTGGCCGTATGAGTGGCCGTATGAGTTGCCGCGGTCCCCGAAGGCCCTGCAGCGGCTTTTGTCTCCGGGTCATGTACATGAAGCTTCTCCTCTGCCGATTGTGCCAACTCCTCCTCTTGCGCCGCGGCCTCCGTTGTAATTTCCATTGTAGTGGTCAGGTCCTTCATGAGCGAAATCTCTCCGATAAGGTCGACAAACGCATTCCCGCCAAAGATCATGGAGAAGAACTCGCCCGGATCCTCTGTAGACAGCTAGTTAATGCCCGCCATGTCGAATGGCACATCAATGATACTAACCAAAACCGCCTCCCGGCACCGCGTTCTCTTTACCAAACTTGTCATATCGCTTCCGGAGCTCTTCGTCGCTGAGTACTTGATAAGCCTCTCCGATCTGAGCAAGACAGAGTGGTTAGCGATCTCCAAACCCAGTCTCTGGGAGAGAGATACGAAAGCCAAAAGGGAACAAGGATCAGGAACGAAAGGGGGCCACGCTATACCGCCTGGAATCTCTCATGTGCCGTTTCGTCACCAGGATTCTTATCTGTTCCGTCCGAGTCAGCACATTAATGTGGCGAAGGCCGCAGGTGAGAAAACGCAACGTACCGGGATGAGTGACAATGGCGAGCTTGCGATATGCCTTTTTGATCTCGAGTTCGGTGGCTGTGGGGGGCACACCCAAGATATCGTAGTAAGCCGTGTCTACGACCATGCCGGGCGCAAAAGCTAAATCGACCCACTGGAATGTTTGAAAGGAGTGACAGACAATGAAAAGAGGACGAGCAATGCAAGTTAATCAAACCAAATCAGCCAAAGAAGAAGAAACAGAAAGAAGAACAAAGATTCCGGAGCGCCACCGATGGGAGCCTGCTTGTGATTCTGCTGTTTTGCTGGTATGGATTTTCCGCTCCGCGCCGACGCTCTTCCCAGCCCTGGAAACTATCCTGTTTCGTCATGGCGGGGCTGAGCACGGGGCCCCACGTGATGAAGGCATCGCGAGCGGTATGTAACGCGGCCGTATCAGAACCAACCGTTGGGGTCCGTGGCCCGCCAGATGCTGCGTTAAATACCGTCGGCTGCGGTATAATACGGTACTTGCGCGTCTGTATACTAGCAGCCAACCAACCAGTGTGCAGGAAGGAGCGCGCTAAACCTTCCTGGGTAACCCAGCAGTTTTTCCGACCAAATCGCACAACTCTGCTCCCCTGCTCTCCCGGTTCTTTCCAACCTGGGCTGTGCTTACCCTTCAGCGTCCCTCTCCTCCTCCTGCTCCTCCTTTCTCTCCCTGTCGTCTCTCTCGTGGTCGACCGTCCTCTCCCTTCCTTCTTCTACTCCCAGTTGCTATTCTGGCCAGAAGCTCTGCGCACCCAGGCCGACTCGAACGGCTGCAGTTCAATTGGGCCCAGAATCAATTCACTGGTGCCTTCGCGTCCTGAGACGGGCCACTATTCTCCTGTTCCTGGTTACCTTGGTGCTTTCAACATGGGTGTTGCAACTAATGCTCTATACTACACTTTTCATCCCTTTCAACTGAGGTCAATTATCCAATGGTTGGTTTGACCCCATGCAATTGTAGCGCATGTTGAGTTGGCTCACGGAATCTTTGTCCCCTTCATCTTAGGAAAGTTTGGCACAACCCGGTGCATGAACGAGATCCAACAAAGGATACAGAGACACAGAAGAAATGTTTCGAGTTTCTCGACTTGACCAGTCGGAGCTTCAGTACTGTCATCAAGGAACTGCATCCAGAGTTGCTCTTTCCCGTCTGCATTTTCTATCTCACATTACGGGGCCTCGATACCATTGAAGATGACACGTCTATTCCTCTCGAGACTAAGGAACCTCTCCTTCGCAATTTCCAAGATTTCCTGGAGAAAGATGGCTGGACTTTCGACGGGAATCGACCAGAGGAAAAAGACAGAGAACTGCTGGTTCAGTTCCACCATGTTATCACAGAGTTCAAGACCTTGAAGCCTGCTTACAAAGATATCATCAAGGACATCACCAAAAAGATGGGCAATGGGATGGCCGACTATTGTAGTAAAGCCGCGTCTGGCGATGCGAGCATCCTCACGGTCGAGGCGTATGACCTCTACTGCTATTACGTCGCCGGTCTAGTGGGAGACGGTCTGACCCGCCTCTTTGTCGAGGCGGAGTTTGGGAATCCTGCTTTACTTACCCGTCCTAATCTGCACAAATCGATGGGTCTTTTCCTGCAGAAGACGAACATCATTCGTGACATCCGGGAAGACTTCGACGATGATCGGCGGTTCTGGCCGAAGGAGATATGGTCCAAACACGTTGACCGCTTCGAGGATCTCTTCAGGCCTGAGAACCGCGAGGCTGCCTTGAACTGCAGTTCCGAGATGATTCTTAATGCCCTGGAACACGTGAATGAATGTCTCTACTACCTCGCTGGTTTACGCGAGCAGAGCGTGTTCAATTTCGCCGCCATCCCCCAGTCCATGGCCATTGCCACTTTGGAACTTTGCTTCCGTAACCCTGCCCTGTTTGAGCGCAATATTAAGATCACCAAGGCCGACGCATGCCAGTTAATGACCGAATCAACCCAGAATCTGCAAGTTACAAGCGTTGCCTTTCGTCGCTACATCCGTCGGATACATAAGAAAAACACTCCCAAGGACCCCAGCTTCCTTAAGATCAGCATTGTCTGCGGACGAGTGAGTGAAACAGATGGAGAGGAAGCAAAACTTGAATGGATCAGCTGTTAACACTCAATACAGATTGAAAAGTTTATCGAGACCCTCTTTCCTTCGCAGAATGCTGACGACGCGAAACGTCGTGTCTCGGGCCAGATGTCTCAAACCGACGAGGCCACCGAAAAGGAGAGGGCCGAAGCCCGCAGCGATGTGTTCTTTGTCATTATTCTTAACCTGATCATCCTAATAGTGATTACACTGATCATGGTACGTTTTGGCTTGGCATTAACTTCCTCTCCCTCCCATGGTCCCTAATATGTCGCGTACAGGTTGGCCTTGCCTCGTACATGGGTGCACGCTTCGACCTCGTCTGGCAGGAGCTTAAGAACGGCCACTTCCTGCCACCAGCACATGCCGAACACGAAGAGCTCTAGTCTCTCACGTCCACGGAGTTACGACTTAAATTAATTGTTTTATCTAGTACATTGTTGTAATCATGCGCAGCAGGGCTTCGTTTCGCGAGCCTGCCAGGAATCATATAATTCTGATCAATACGATTCTTGATCGCTCCGTCAGAGCGGGTTTTTTCTTGTTAGGTTCCTCATATCGCACGATTCTAGCACGGATGTCAAATTGCAATCCAGCCCTTTCATGACTGTGGTTGTGCCGAAGAAGTGCTTATATTGAAGCTTTTAGTTTTCCCCAGCGACGTACTAGATGTGTGTCTTATCGTATGGCATACATCCATTGAAGACCTGGGACATGCTTTTAGTATCCTACTCGTTGCGCTAATGGCTACTTTTCCGCGTTCCTCACCGGACAATCATGCTTTGTCTGCGAAGGTCTGCGGCTTACTTCTCACTGCTGCAGATGGCCGTGACCGAGGGAAATGTATGACCCCCAGCCTAGCGCTCGAGATATGTGTAGTTATATATCATAGTTGACTCTAATCAATTGGCCCTCCACCCGTTCCCAAATCTTTTTCTTTTTTGGTGCCCTGCTTTTTTCTTGCTAGCACTGTACTTCTCCAGTTGCATTCTATTACCTAGTCCATACTTATATTGACATAGACGGGACAGCAGCAACTTGGTGGAATTTCACTCGAAATATCTGGAGTTCTTGCGCTCTTGGTTGGCTGTGCGATTTCATTCAACTCCCGCCTCTAGGTCGGATCGATTAGCCTTAGTTCTTAGCACTCTTTCAGTAGGCTTCCGCAAAAGAGAGTCGATGTAGGACAACGTCATGCGGTCCAGAGGTCAAAGCATGCGTGGGGATATATCATAAAATTCCAGCCACCTTGATCCTGTCATCATGCAATGTGGCATGTTAGACAGTGCCCACTTTACTCCACTCAGACTCATTCAGACAGCCAGTGAGCAGCATCATACTTCTTGCTATTCATCGACGTATTCAAATCTCTGATCTTATTTGGCAGTGCAGGCTATTGAATATGACTCCGTCCTCTGATCGTTCTCATGCTTTATTCATACTCACTCCATCGACAAAGCAGTGGTACGCTTGATCCCAGATACGTCACAGTGGGTAGGTAATACACAACTACTGGACCCTGGGCTCTGGATCTGTCTTAATCTCAGGTGTGTACCTAGAGCTTTTACTCATGTACTCCGAGACTGGCTATAGTGTCCTCTGCTGAGGTACATTATACATTGCGATTGCAGTTCGAGTCTTGCATGGTGCAGCTGATAGAAAAAGCTACGCCATTGCCTGTGTTCTCTATGACAATGCTTCTTAATTCAAAGGATGATGATCCATTGCTATGAATGGGAAAGCATTTACTTCTACGCCGCAATGTGACTGGCAGTGATGCCAAATTGCCATCATCCTGGCTGGGCTGGGGTGCAGGGTCCTACAAGACCAGATATGTCCAACGATGCTACTTCGGACTCTTATGGCCGAGCTATACAATAGCACATTGTGCATTTCTCGAGACATCAATAAAGTCCTGTCCATCGCCCGGCTCATCTTGGCTCTCAGTCCCATGATAATATTCTCGAGTCCTTAACACCTTCCGCTCTCATCCTCCAATTTGCTACTAGATTCATTTGTTACGAGATTCACTCTTAAATCTACCATGAAATCCGTGATCAGGATCCTAGTTTTCTCTCTGCTCGCGAAGACCGCCCTGTCAACCGCTGGTGCCCGGTCAGCCGCTCGTGGACACTTGAGCCGCCGCGGTAGAGCAGGTACATTCGGCTACTCCCGTCCGTCTCTCCTGGATAAAAGAAGCAGCAATGAGTCCCAGATCTGGACTCATGGTGGTTCCGTGCCGTTCAACTACACTTTCTTCTCCGCTGGAGCTGTCCTTGACAATTCCCCTGTCGGCGCCCCCTACACGGCCGCGTCTGCTGGTTTCGTCATGCCCTATATCACGAGCGCGATCCCCAATTTCACTGTAAACTATACCCAGGGCGCCACGACCGTGGTCGGCATTGATGGAATTACTGCCATGGATGCCTATCTGCAAGTAGGAGTCTGGTTCGGTATCGAAGAAAGCCAGCCAGTGTACGGTGGTTGGTGCCAATGGTATCCTGGTCCTCAGAATTTCCTTAATCTCAGCATCAGCTATGGCGATATTATCGTCACTTCCGTCCAGGCCTTAAATAATAGCTATGGGGTTGCAACCATCGAAAACCGGACTACAAAAGAGAACGTGTCGATGCCACTGAGCGCTCCTGGTAGTAATGCGACCTTACAAGGCGTTAATGCTGAGTGGCTGGTCCAGGGGTACTATGAACCTACTGATTATACTCCGATACTACTTCCCGACTTCGGGACGGTCTGGTTCACCGGCGCTCACGCCGAAACGAAAGCAGGGTGGGTCGGTCCTGGTCAAGGTCAGGTTTTGGAGATCGCGTATGGCGAGCTGGTCTACACCGATGTCTACGTCTCAAACGAGACGGAGGTCGTGGTGAAGTACTCTCCGGAGTTCTTGAACCAGACACAGGGCTATAGCGGTTCCGGCTTCCGTCGCAGAGGTCACACTGGCATCCGAAAGGCCTGACGTGAAGGGGCCGATACCCACGATGGCTGCGCAGCGCAGCAAGCACCGGGTCCGCGGCGAAGAGGGCTCACTTAGGAGGATCTGCATCGCGTCGAAGCCATTCATGGCTGGCAGAATAGTCTGAGTTATTGTTCAGCCAGCTAATTAATTTCATATAATGTGTCCGAGATAAGGATCGAGCTGAGGGATGCCATCTCGTCTAGTGATATGGTTGTTGGCTGCACCTTGTCTCTAAGTGTTCTGAGAGTCGTCCACCTCTGGAATGCAAGAGTGTATAATATAATAGCGTGGCCATAGGGTTGTGAAACTGCAACTTCTGGTTTGCCCTCGGTGTCTCCGCCATTTGTCCTCTTATCTTCGATATATAGATCTGGCTAGGCTGGGTCACCTTGAATCGCATGCTATTGATCTCGAAATTTTATATCGACCAACTGATAGATTGGTAGGATCCCACCATTCTGTCGTTCTCATGCCTTAGATTGAACCTCCATCCCTACTTGCCTCCATTTGCCAGAAGATCTTGAGGAAGCTCGACTGCCTATTTGACACCCCTAGCCCCATCGATTGCTGGAGATGCCTTACAAAAGAGCCAATCGTGCCGAATTAGGGTTCAGAGATCCCTGTTCCCTGCGACTCTGTTTGGTCACGCTAAATAGAGGCCATTTGGCAGATCAGGATAACCGTGATGACTGATGCCATCATCATCTTTCACATACATTAGAGCCATCTGTCTTTTTAATGGCTATGGAGATTGCTAAAAGATATCTTTTTGCGGGCATTGCGGGAGCCACAGCCCACTGGCAAGGAATGCGGGCACGAACTCGGAGAGCCTAGATTTCGACCTCGTCTGCAAAAGGATGCTCGGTTGTCTTTATAGGCATACGAGCCTCCTGGCTGGAGTAGAAGATGGACATGATCTGATCACTGGAAACGGTACTCTGAGTGCTACTAGGGAGATAGGGATCCCACACCGACGGCACCTTTCTCCTGCTATTGCTGCCTCAGGATCATGTGAGATAGGTCTTTTTTCAAATCTGGTTGGAGACTTAAGAGTACATTATAGCCAGACGCACTTCTTCTTAGGTTGAACTGAAGACAACAGTTGCTTTCCAAAAGAGGCGCCTCTGCCTTCTCCTTTGTGTAGGACGCACCCATGGCACCTATTCACTGCTGGTTGCGGGTCAGGCACGCACCCTTCCATTAACTGGTCTCTTTCTTTGCCTTTCCTTCTTCTTCTTCTCTTCTTCTCTGCTCTCTCCACTCATGTACTATATACCATTCGTATCCCTTCTTTGTGCCTTCAAATTCCGTCAGCTTCGGTCTCCACGCAAGTACGCGTCTCTCATGTCACCGAACGGCAGAAGGCAATCAGCAGCGCCCAAGAGCGTTCAGTAAGTTTAGCGTCTCAAATGTCTGCTTTGTCCATCGCCTCGTCCGTCCGCCATTTCTGAGTATCTCGGTAGCAAAATTGAGGCTCTCACCGCAGAGAAAGATGGCCTACAAGCGCATAAGGCCGATCTTTTCGAGGCGCAGGAAACAAAGGTCCTCGGTGAAAAGGAATTCGAAGAAGAGCTACAAGGCTTCATGGAAAGCCTCTATCCCATATCCCGTGCTCTTCAAGCATCTGAGAACGGAGAAAGATTCATCGAACAAGATATCAAGCAGGCTATCGGAGACGAGGCTCGCTACACTGAGCCACTCAGAGACGAAGAACCAGATATAGACTTTTATGAGGGGGCATATGCGAACAAGACAATCGTCCTGGAGGACCCCCAAAAGGACTCTCCCTCCACACCAAGATTGAGATCGCTATTGTTCCTTTGCCGACCGCAAATCATCCTACGTGCACTTGGAAATGCGTTCTCGTGGACCAGGGCATCCAGAGTCAGATAGCTTGTGTGTATGGAGCGGAGAATTTCTTGTCGAAAGTAGGTGTCGTCCTTTGGAAAGTAAGCATCTTGCTTTCTTTCAGCAGTCCTAGGTCTTCTAATGTTAGATACCGGATCTAGACGGGCGAGAGCTCCAGTTTCAAACATCCGTTTTCTAATAGCTCATCTCCACACGAAGCGGTCAGGAAACTATGAGTTCACTTTCACGGTCAACAGCTGGGAGACCCTCTGGCCTCCCCAGGGGCCACCCCTAGCGGTCGATGCTTAAGTCTTTGGCACGGAACATCTCAGGCGTTCAGCCACCTCCAGCCAGTACAGCACACACCTTCGATGCCGCAGCATCAGCTTCGAAAACGGAAGATATTGCGACAATCGTTGCAACTCAGCTGCAAGATGAGGTTTCGACAAGCTCGAATAAATGAAGTATGGGCAATTGGTCCATAATCTAGATGATTGCCTAGGGTTGGGAGGTTTGCTACCGGCCCACCTGGAGAAACTTGGGACACCCTCGATTTTTGAACTGAAGTCTTGAGATGGTGTATAGCAGGGGTACAGTCGAATGTGTTTCTAAATTCTGGCTTGCTTGTTTTCCTTCATGTAATCCAGTGCCGGCCTCAGTTTGCTACTAGTAGCTAGAAGAGTTTGAGCTTGTTGCTTCCTGCAAGACTGGTGTTCTTTACAGTAGTACCATCAACTCTAGCAGTTCTAATTGAGCTGCCCTCGTTTTCTTTCATCTTATGCTCTAAATAGGTCCACCTTCTCGTCTATCCCGAGGTATTCTCGCTTCACCTACCCGCTACTTCGGATCCGCGCTTTACTAGCTGTCTATGGGGCTGAAAAGGCTGCAGCACTACCTCAATAAGTTATAAAAGAGTACTCAAGTCAAGACCGTCACAATGCAGGTATACTCTCTACCTACTAAGTAACTGCCAAGTGGGTTTGATATCCGCCTATCGCCTACCCCCGCTGGATAGCCGGTTACGAGGTCTTCGACGTTGCGGTGGTTAAAATAACTTTAGGGGACGCAGATCTCTTTAATTAGCGACTTTGCATGTGCTAGTGCAATCTGTTACCAGGCGTCCGTACAATAATAATGCAAGGAGACCTTCGCGACCGACTTCCCGTCCTCTTCCTAGATGGCGGTCTAGGAACCACGCTCGAAGCCCCTCCTTACAACATCCACTTTACCTCCGAGACCCCTCTCTGGTCCTCCCACCTCCTGCTCACCGACCCATCGACCCTCCGCAATGTCCACCGTGCCTTTGTTGACGCTGGCGCCGATATCGTCCTCACGGCTACCTACCAAACTAGCGTAGAGGGCTTCATTCTCACCAACAACCGGTATACCCGCAAAGATGCAGAGAGATACATGCGCTCCGCTATCCCGCTCGCACGCGCCGCTTTCTCCACGGTCCCGACTCCGACCCCGACCCCGACCCCGTCGCATACTTATGCACTGAAGCAGGCCAGGGTCGCGCTGTCACTGGGCCCGTACGGTGCCACCATGACGCCCGTCGCGACGGAATATACCGGGCTGTACCCGTCGGAGATGGACTCGGAGGGCTCGCTGCGGAAATGGCACGCGGACCGGTTACAAATATTCGCTGAGGACGGCGCGTCGTGGAAAGGCGTGGATTTCGTGTCCTTCGAAACGGTCAAGCGGGTAGACGAGGTTCGCGCGATCCGTGGAGCAGTGAGAGATGTCGTCGCTGATTCTGCGACGAAACCATGGTGGATATCGGGCGTTTTTCCGGGCGAGGAGGTCGAAGACACTGCTGTTCGACAATGGGTGCGGGCAGCGCTGGGGCCGGTACCGGATGACAATGCTACTGATGCTTATCTGCCACGACCGTGGGGAATAGGGCTGAATTGCACACAGATCGGAAATGTAGAACGCATAGTCCGGATAATGGAAGATGAATTGGCCCTGCTTGTGGCGGACGGCGCGTTTACAGATGAGTGGGCAAGTGCGAGGTCTAGTCGGCCATGGCTTGTTCTTTACCCGGACGGGACAAGAGGGGAATGCTACGATCCCGCGACGAAGCAGTGGGTGAAGAAGGCAGGAGAGCAACCGACGCGGCTGTGGGAGGATGTGTTCTCTGACATAGTTGAAGGGGTCGGGACAAGGGGTGATGCGTGGGAAGGGTTGATCGCTGGTGGCTGTTGTCGGACTAACCCTGGGGATATTGCTGGCCTCACAAGAAAGGTCAATGGCAGTTGTTAATGCAGATATTCAGCTCGCTGAAAGTAGAGCAGATTAATATATCATATCAAGGATGAGATAGTGCTCACCGTTGCACTCCCTTCTTCCCGATTCAGCTAGCCAGTGATATGCGAAGCAGAAAATTTATATTTGGATATGATATGAGCCAGGTTCCACCTCTACGAGCTGAAGATATCTAACGCCAACGTTCCAACTGGCTCCTGAATTTCCAGATTCCAGTACGTGGATACCTATATGAACTCCATCGTAGCATTCATCACTCATAAGCAGCTACAACTCATGAAGACTAGTCAATCAATATCATCAATCACGCCCCTAACACAGGAGCTACCAGTTCTGATAATGGAGGGTAGAAGAAATGCCTATATACTGGAGCGATGAAATCATAATGTATAACAAACGCTGGCTTTCCAAAGCACAGACACCGGAATTAGACTTCGTGACCGACGTCAAATGTATACGTTGCAGGTAGCCATAATTCAGTCCTTCAACATCCCAACCAAGTCCACCTGTGCGCCGGAAATGAATTCGCAGAGTGGTATTGAAATAGCAGCAAAGAACAAAAGCATATGTTACGTATATAGTCGTTCCCGGGTAATCTTTCTTGCCACATCTGGCCCCGCGAATGCCAGGAGTCCTGGCCCGCTGTCCTGGGGATTAACATCGCCCAGGCGCACGGGAAGATCCTTAAGCAGACGAGACCTTTCGAGGCCGTCCAAGAATGACGACCCCTGGGGAAAGTAGGGATGGGTTGAGTCCCTCAGGTTGCTGGATACGTAGCCCAGAACGTCGGGGATCGCGATCTGATGCACAAGGTAGGCCGTCGTAAGGGCGCTGATGAGTAGTACAAGTGACGCGACGATGAATACGATCATCCAACCCCAGTTGACGGTGTAGATTTCTGGGGCCCAAGCGATTTCGACGCCTTTCGAGCTCTCCACAGTATTGTTCTGGTTCGCCAAGTCAATGGTGTCACCGAGGAGGTTGCCGTACATGGCCAAGGGGGCGAGGCTGGTCAGGTAGTATGTGTTGATGACTTGAGTGAGGCGGGAGCTGAACACATCCTTCGGGACCAAATAAAGAGTATTGTAAGCGTCGTACGAGACAGCTCCACTCACAGTACCGTTGATGAATTGCTCCGTGGGGGTGGTGCTTGCGACGTGTCCAGGGCCCGAGGATACCCCGAGACTCGTTGCGAAGTTATACATGGTACCAGAGTAGAGAAAGGGGACTAAATCATTCGCTGGGTGCGGGAGTAAGCTATCCCTGATCGCTTTCACTGCGCACTGAGGGGTTTTCCCAGTCTCCGGATCTACAGCACATTCCACCACTGATTCCACGTATATCTGGTCGATATGACAATAGGCAAGGGTGTTACCATAGTCAGAACCGTCCCAAATTCTTGACTGAAAGAGAAGCACCGGCTCTTTTTGGAAATATGAGTGGTTGTTTCCCGTCACGTTTGGGAAGACGGAGAGATCGCCGTAGGGAGAGTACTTTGAATAGTGGTCATAACCAAGACCAAACGAAATATGGCACGACCCTCCTTCTGCTTGCTTGGGACAATATGCACTGCCGTTCGCGCCAAGGAAGCCGCCGTTCGGAACTTCCACAATGTCCCTCTCTGTACTGTTGAGCGTTTCATGGACAGTGAAAAAGATAATGTCCCGGCCGCGAGTAACATTGAAACAATCCACGTCGAAATAAGACGACTCCAGATTGAAGGAGATGTTGCTTTTGTTGTTTTGTGGGACGACCAGAGGCACGCCAACTAGCGACGAATATGGAATTTTCGACAAGGAATGAATGTCAACCCAGTTCGTGCTGTTGGCGGACAGGTTGGCAGGCAACTGCGACATCTGGGGAATTTTGACGTTGCCCCATGTATCCATTGGCGAAAGACGATCTATTTCGGGGGACACGAGAGTTGACAGATAAGCCGTGTTCAGAACGGGCAGGATACCTGCATAGTCACCGGTGCCTGACAAAGAAGACTGAATCCGCGTGTTCAAATAAGAAATATTAGCGGGTGACACTAGTTGAGGCCTTGTGGTGGTGATGATATGCAGCGATGCCTGGCCGCCCACAGGCGAAAGGGCCCAGAGAATTATTAAACATAGACCCAGGAAATTGAATGCTCTCAGGCCGATATGAGTAGAGATGGTGCCGAACACTGTCGAGCTCCAGAAGAGCTGCTCTAATACCCCCAGTGGAGCGCCTCGTTCTAGTCGCCATGTTGCTGCGACGCGAGTCAGGCGCCCTACAACAGCTGCAAATACCAGGGGAAACGCAGTGACGGCCTGTACAGATTAGTAACGTCTGCCCCGAAGAGGACAATATTATCCACACAATGACAACACCTACCACTTTCATTGCGGTTTGGAGATGGTCCCATCCATCCTTGCCGACAATCTTGCCGCGCAATGCCAGTGCTATGAAAGCCAGAACTATGAAAGGAACTGAAGCACCTATAGCCAAGATATCGATAACGAGACAATAGATTTTGACTGGTAACGATTTCCTGACGTGTTTTGGTTCTTGAGGCCATTGCGGAACGGACTTTGAGGAGTCAACTGCGGAGAGCTCGTATTCGGAAGTACGAGCCGCGGAATAGCCAGAAGGGAAGAACTTCGCCATTTCACTTCCGGGGTTGCTGCAGAACCCGTCACGGAAAAGGGCCCAGGGAGCGTGAAGACGAGTCACAAAAACGACATCGAGCAGAGACATATATAACCCATGAGGTCCAGGTGCGCGGCGGCAGTACAGCCGCCCCTGTTTGGCGAGCTGCCGTGACAGGGTAAGCACTAAGGGGACACTCTAGGCTGACCAAGGTTAAAATTAGACCTGCTGCGCGATCCTTCATGCAGCAATTGGGCTGAACCACGCCGTTTCGCAGTGGTCTATGAGGCCTCGTAGTTATCACGGACGCTCCTGTGTCAGCCCTTTTTGCACGAAGGTGAGGTACAGTAGAATAGAGGATCACAACGCCTTTTACAAGCATGGATTTATCTTCCGACAAACACGATCTTGCCGGACTGCATTCTTGCCGTGATGCTTCTCGAGACGAATACGATCTCGTGCATGAGATCGTCGTTACAGCCCACGGGAGCCGGCGCCTATTGAAACGGAGAGAACCTGCCTAAGCCACACCGGACAAGATAATGGATTCACTTTTCGGAGAATTTCCGCTGAATTGGCCCAGCAGATTTTCCTGGACTCTTCAATGTGGAACTCGGTTCACGTCACATGACTGACCACCGACCGGGAGTGATGAGGTGCGCATCTCGATCTTCTCGGTCGTTTCTCTCTTGAATCCTTTCCTGTCATGAAGAGGTGTCACTTTCATGAGATCAGGCAAGAGAACGAAGCAGTGCAACCCCAAGGAGAGCAGGAGAGCTCCGTTAGAGGCGACAGATGCTATTGGCCAATTGCGACAACGCGACCACAGTTGACCCCGACCCATCCGGTTAGGTTATCAGGTTATCACTTTATCATCATGAAGCATCCATTATTGCCTATGTTCGCCTCTCATTGCGAGCTGTCGAAATTGTCACCGTCCATTATGCACTCATCTTAATATGGCGTCTCGCAACGATTTCCAGTCTCATTCTCATCCTTCTGCGACCTACCGTTCCGCTGGTCCCTCGGGAGTACGTCGCAAACCAATCCCCGCAAATGCGACCCTGAGTGTGAGCCCCTTTGCTCAAACCTGCGGCATCACCTCCAGGGAACCGCCATCCCAGCCTTCACTGTCACTCAGAAATGCATCATCTTCACCGTCACTCAGAAATGCACCCCCTTCGCCTTCATTCAGAAATGCACCCCCTTCGCCTTCATTCCGAGATGCACCACCTTCACCTTCATTAAGAGATATACCACCTCCACCTTCATTCAGAAATGCGCCACCTTCATTCAGAAATGCACCACCTCCAACTTCATTCCGAGATGCATCACCTTCGCCTTCATTCAGAAATGCACCACCTCCAACTTCATTCCGAGATGCATCACCTTCCCCTTCATTCAGAAATGCACCCCCTTCACCTTCATTCCGAGATGCATCACCTTCCCCTTCATTCAGAAATGCACCCCCTTCACCTTCATTCCGAGATGCATCACCTTCCCCTTCATTCAGAAATGCACCCCCTTCACCTTCATTCCGAGATGCATCACCTTCACCTTCGTTCAGAGATACACCACCTCCACAACCGGATCGGCAGCATCCCCCTAGGGCTGCCACTGATAGCGAGCTACCGGTCCCTCCCGGTTCGAGCCCATCGTCCTTTCAGCTCTCTAACTTTCAACATTTGCAGCGACCCGCCACCGATGTCCTCGCTGGACCGCCTACGTCTACGCATAACTCCCCGCAGCAGTCCTCACTAACTGCGCAAAAAGCTTTCGCAGAGGCACGCCACTTCCTGGGAGGTCTGATCGAGCATCCCACTGAGAGTAACAAGCATTTTACCATTCTACGACACTCGCATGGCATTGTCTTCTACCGCGGCATTACCACTTCAGTGGCCGTCTCCGTCTTTTCCGATGCACCTCTTCCCCCCGATCGGACATACTGGCTACAGGACAAAGGATTCACAGGTAGGACCGGCATGAAAGCCAAGGCTTTCATGCGTTTGAATGATAGCTGGCTTGATGTGACCCCGACTACCGCCGTTCGACCCGACCAGGTGAACCCCAACGATGAGCGAGCCTGGCAGCGAGATCTCTCCAAGTTTCGCAAGAAGGCCTCGTCCCGCATCAGAGACAAGCACCAACTGCGCGAGACCGTCGTGGCGCGAGTCCCTGCCGGAGCTGAAGACGGATATTACGCCATTTTGCTTTGCCACGGGGAGAAGAAAAAGGTGCTGTGTACAAGTCCTACCTTCCGGATAGTATCCACTTCCTCGGACCCCAGTTCTCTTCGTGGGGCCAGTCTCAGTACCCTTCCCTTTGAACTCGGAGCAAAGGCTCTAGGAAGCTACGCCCAAGGAATTTCCCAGACTGTTCTTACGCCTGTCACAACCGTGGTTCAGCCATACATGCCGGGGATTGTGGCGCAGACGGCGGCGGAAACGGCGTACGGTGTGAAGGAGGATAGCTTTGCTGATTCAAATGACCACTACGTTCAAGTACGTGGCGGCCAAGAACTCGACATACAGCAGGGTCCGATACCACCATACCCTATTACTTTCCGTTCCTGGGCCGAAGTGCCTAATAATAGTGAGCGTTTTGGAATGCAAAAGGTAAATCTGGTCAAGCCGCCGGAGCAAACTCTTCGGCGATTCAATGGCTACTATTTTGGCTGGGCTCGCCTCGAAGATGCCACCAAGAAAGAATCCCCTAGCCCGTGGATGCGGGTGGTCCTGTCTGCATTGAAGATCGACGTCTCTCAAATGGCTCGCGTTAACATGTCAGACACTCTGAAACGGGTTGCAACGCTCCATTTCCTGGACGAAGTGAGCATCCCGTCGTCAGTGAAGGTGGAAACGCGAGTCTTGGGATTTATTCGTCCTGACTCGCAATCTCCACGGGCTCCAGAACCAACTCGGACTTCTGCTCAGGATCAAATGGTAGCCGAGGCAACAGACGCTTCGTTTGCCTCCGATGTATTAAATAATCCAGCGTGGTCACCAGACGCGAAGCCGCAGAATACGAGCTTAACGGACCGGTACGGGAGCTTGCAATTGAGGGGACAACAGCTCATGGAACGAGTTCCCCTGGACAAACTCGGGATTCGAACCGCAGGTGATGATTTGAAGGATAGACAATTGGCTATTAATGGATTCTACATCAGACGAGGATGATGACGCTCTTGCTGTGAGCAATTTTGGAATGGGACTTTACTCATTAGTAATAAGGCTTTTTGATAATACAGAACCGGATTTTCCCTTCTTTTCTTTTCATGCCTTCGTCGCCTAAGATGTATGTGACATCCCGACGATATCCAATCTCTTGCCAAGAAGCCAAAAGGATGCGGAAGTGCGAGACATCCAGCCTACCGGCTCCCAATGGAAAGCATGTTCGGCCGGCCCCAGAAAATGCCATTGCATCTGTAATCAGTGGTACGTCGAGGCCAATCTACTCGGTAGTTTTCTGGGCAGGGTGGGAATCCTCGCCTGTTCACCCACTCTCGAGTTGTTCATTCCATTCTGCCAAGGTGACAGTTAGCGACATGTTTTGACTAACAATCGTGCTCTTATCGTGATGTTCGATTGGAACTTCTCCGGCAGATCTGACTCCTTGTTGTCACCCACATAAGAGCGAATCTCAGTAATAATTATGCCCAATGAATGCTCATCGCATCCCCGCACGATCTGAAGGACAGGCTCCCACGCTGGAGATAAGGCACCGGCTTTCGCTCTCATCTTATCCACTTTGCCGGTGTGTCCGACTCTATCTCGACTCTATCTCCACCCTATCAGAGGCTTGCCCTGGGCACTTATCTTCTCCGGCAGCGCCATCTTGCATTCCGGTTCTCCACTCCCAGCACATGTGGAGGGAGAAATGATTCGAGAATGATCTTGAATAAGATGAGACCTGACGCCTCTTCTGCTGTCACTGTGGTAATACCTACTGGTTTTGGAATTTCCAACCGGTTCCTCCGTCGCATATTGTCTTGGCATGCTCTCTGGTTTGGCAGATAATGTCCGGCTGCCGGGGAAGTCTAAGCGATAGCATCTTCGGGCTTAGCCCGCGTTAGTTGAGCGCCAAATGGAAGCGAAGAAGAAGCAGAAGACGCGGAAGAAGGAGACGATGTTTATGAGAGCTAGCGTGGGTCGAAGTCAGAGCACAATGGCTATAAGAGGGTGCACCATCCGTCTAGTCTCACTCGTGCAGGCCCCGAACGCCACGCCTGAGTCTACGGGTCTACAATGAGAGCACCCTCTGCCAGTACCTTAATCACATCCGGCCTGCTGCTTGTCAGCTTCGCCGCTGGTGCGGTTGCAAGTCCGAATCCATTTCCCAAGTCTGGTTGGGTTCGCAAGGGCCGTGGCGGACGACCTGTGCCGCGCAACTTGCAGACCCGCGATGCACCGTGTGTTGAGAACAACGCCACCAAGATCACCGCCCCATATGATAATGTCTGGGAGGAGTTGTCTAACGATGAGGCCGCCGCCGTTGTGAAATGGCTTTTCGGGCGGCCGGATCTAAATCTTACCGTCAGCGAGGACGCTGGGGAATGGGACAACACGATCCAGCTGGTTGAGCTGATGCGCCCCAACAAGACTGATGTTTTGCAGTATCTGGACCATTCGGGACCGGCTCCAACTCGCTATGCTCATGCTGTCATTGCTCATCGCGCTTCACTTCATCCTTACTATGCCGACATTCTTGTTGGGCCGCTACCTGTCAAAAATGGTACAACGACCTGGCAGCCGCTCGAATATCCCTATACGCGTAAGACGCAGGGCCGGGTCCGCACTCTCGATGCAGATGCGGAGACACAACAGCAGTTTCTTTACGATATTAGTGCCTCCATTGCTGATATTACACTGGACCTCTTTAACGGCACCGCAGTCGGCCTCGATAACGACACTCTGGACATCTGGGGTATAGACCCATTCTGGCAGGATGATGGCCGCGTCGTTCGATGGGACGGATTCTGGGCTCTTCCTTCCAATGACTTCGATATGGAAACTCTGCTCCCGCTTGGTCTTTATATCAAGTCGGACGTCACCGGTCGAGATCCGTCAAAGTGGAAGCACCAGGGTTGGCTGTACAATGACATCTATTACCGAACTACCGAGGAGTTCCGCAGGGCATACTATTCGCCGGGCTTCGTCAAGCTGGGCGCCAACGTTGAAGGTGCTTGGGGTGGGACAGATCAGCAGGGCCCGGAGCTCCCACAGGATGCCAACTATCCGCCAGTGTCTGTTGCTCCATCCGGAGCACGATACTCGGTTGACGAGGAGCGGAAGTATGTCTCCTGGATGGACTTTTCCTTCTACGTCGGCTTCTCGCGGGACATTGGCGTAACCTTGTACGATATCCGATACAAGGGCCAGCGTGTTTTGTACGAACTGGGACTCCAGGAAGCTCTTGCGCATTATGCAGGTGAAACAGAGTCGCCCCCCCAAGGACCAACATAGATGCAGCTAACATGTGTTCCAGGAAACGATCCGGTGCAATCTGGAACGTCTTACCTGGACAGCTATTACGGTTTTGGACCCTACGCATTCCAGCTCGTCAAGGGTTACGACTGTCCTTCATATGCGACGTACCTCAACTCGTCTTTCTATGTGTCTGAGACTACACACACGCATATCGACAGTATCTGCTTGTTTGAGTATGACGCTGACTTCCCCATCCAGCGCCACAGTACCTCCTGGTACGTGAGTGACACCAAGAATGTGTACTTCACCTTGCGATCGGTGTCCACGGTTGGCAACTATGACTACATGTTCAGGTATTTACGGCCCAATGATTCCTAAATGTACTATGATCAGCAGCTAACCACAAGCAGCTACTCTTTCTATCTAGATGGCTCCATCGGTGTCGAGGTGCGCGCCTCCGGCTATATCCAGTCGGCCTACTATGCAAAGAACCACGATTATGGCTACCAAATTCATGACTTCTTATCTGGATCGATGCACGATCACGTCCTCAACTTTAAAGCCGACTTCGACATTCTGGGGCTTGAAAACACGGTGGAGCTGACCACCCAGATTCCCATCAAAAAGGTCTATCCTTGGTCTGCAGGCAAACCGCGCAACACGATGATGTTGCAGCGTTCTATCATCGAAAATGAACTCTTCGGACGTTTTAACTGGAGCCCCAATTCGGCTACGCAGGTCCACGTGGTAAACATGGACGAGCCCAACAAGTACGGCGAGTATCGCGGATATCGTATTCTCCCGTCAACCGGCACTGTCCATCTTACAGTCGAGGACTCGAGCAACCTCGTGAATGCGGCGCAATGGGCGGGGTATGACATTCAAGTGACCAAGCAGCACGACTATGAACCCCGATCGGCCCATTCGTACAACACCCAGGACGTCTATAACCCGCCAATCAACTTTAACGAGTTCTTCAACGGCGAGAACCTCAAGCAGACTGATCTTGTCCTGTGGCTCAACTTGGGCATGCACCATGTTCCCCATACAGGCGATCTGCCCAACACTGTTTTCACAACGGCACACTCTGGCGTGCAGTTCATGCCGTTGAATTACCTTCTGGGTGATCCCAGCCGACAGACCACCAACCAGGTGCGCATCGACTACAGTGGCGGCAATGTTACTGCCCTCGAAGAGTTCGGACAGCATGCGCAAAGCTGCAGCGTCGATTTCACCCCCGAAACGGCAGATCTGTGGAATTACCATGGAGATGTCGTGGTGCGGAAGTTCCCCTATGATCCAAATGACCCATTCTACGAGACGGATGGCATTGTGTAGGTGGGCACCTGGGGGACCCGTTGGAAAGTCTTGCCGCATGGCACTCAGTGGCTACTTGCATTAGATGGTGCATTTGTTTTGTTCTGTATCCAACGTCATATCTCGTCTGGATGTATAGTAGTAGTGGTTTAGAACTACAGAAAAATATTCGTTCAATCTTACTCCGGATTGACCGCGTGTCCTGCAAAGGCGTTAATCGTCATGTAGAAGGCTCCTGGGATCCATAACTAGATAATTAATCACCTCTGGATCTAGACCTGGATCTCAACAGCCACCATCCCTACTTCTGACAAGCTGTCTATTAGGGGAACCCGAATCCTCAGCGCTGATGGCACGTGACAGAGCCGACCGACAAGCTTTTTTCCTGGAAGGCAAAACAGCGCCGCTGATTCAACGAGGCGCTTCACTCACGTTGCGTGGCGTTGGCGGCTCCATCCCCACGCTGCAGCCGATGTATATCCGGCTGACATCATATCTATACATCCAAGCGTGAAGGCACGCTCGTTATGTGTTCTTGGCCGCTGTGACGGTCGCATGGGCCTCCATGGAGCAGTGCAACGACAATGAATCGCCGAAACCCGCCCAGTCCTGGGGGACGATATGTGCGGCACCATATTACGCTGAATGTCCGCTCTCCACTCGGAAACGCGGATCCCAGCCTGCCAGGGAATGATCTTCGCCGCATTCAGGTTCGGTGTGTGCGACGCGTACGGCAACCGCGTCGGTGATCGGCTTCATGTCCCCAAGGAGGGAATCATGGAGGATAACTGGGAACTTGACTGGCCACTTCCAGAGAGCTAATGCATCTGGTTGGGAGTGATCATCTATTCACTGCAGATAATCCGATCCTTGCTGTTGAACCCCTTTGTCAGATCCCGCTGCATCCCAGTTTGGTGATTGGTGAGGGTGCAATATGCGAGTCGCGAGCTCCCACAATTCGACGCTTTTCGTTCCAGAGGGGCCAAGAAAGACGAAGTCCTGGCGAGAAAGGGCCGAAGCGAAAGTAATATGCATCTTATCCACTGATCACTGTGAATACTACGTCGGAGATGCGATTTTTGGGGGGTCTTCCTGTATGTGCATTGTTATGCTCGCTGGCCCCTCCGCATTTCCCCAAGAATCTTCCTCAGAGGCGCAAAATAGTGATGCCTCCGTGCTGCCTGATTCTCGCCGGTTTACGTATCTTCCAAGCATCTCCAGCTGGGTGGATTATTAATGAAACTGGGGTCTCCACTCGAGCCCCACACTCTTAATGTCGATCGGGATCTTTTCGTCGCGGGCCGAGTCTGAATGCCGACTTCGAGACGCTGAGAAGACGCGTGGTGACCGGCGAGTGCAGACATCGGCCTATGAGCCGAGCAAAGTTAGATTTCCATGAAGAACTGCGATTTTCTGGATCGCCTATCATATATCTGCTCTCTCTATGGGTTGTTCCTCTTGTCATTCGGAACCGTCATTTACTTGGTCCTGGAAAGACCCGGGGTTGGATCGCCTCCCATTTTCCTGTGAACGTGCGTGGCGAGTTCCCCTCTTCACATACAAGGAATCATTCGAGAATTCCCGCCAAGATACAGTCTCCTGTCCGAATCCCATGGCCAGGATGATCACCTCCCCTTTGTGGCTGGATTGGCCCCCGTCTTACGGTATTTAAGCTTTCTATTTCCCGGCCGGCATTCTTCCCCCATAAGTAAGTCTTGTCTGCTACAGAGATCATGGAAGATCTTTCTTTACCTCTGTCTTCTCTCTCCCACAGTCAGACTTAGGTGAGTTATTTTCTATCAATCCTACTCCTCATCTCCTAACGAACGAGCTGCTTGCAACGTAACTGCCTATAATGGCTGAGGGCGCTCCCTCTGATTACCCTTCCTCTGGAGAACATACCGACCACACCAATCATGATCCCCCGTCTGAGAAAGCCGAAGGTGGCCTGCCTGTAGGCGCCGTCGATACTAAGATCCCTCTCCTGACCCTGCGGACTGTGATCATGGGCTCGTTTGTGTCTATCGGAGGTTTTCTGTTTGGGTACGATACCGGTCAAATCTCAGGTTTCCAGAACATGTCCAATTACCTCGAGCGCTACGGAGAATTACAGCATGGCACTTGGGTGTTCTCTAATGTCCGTTCTGGCTTGATTGTTGGTCTCCTGTCGATTGGAACTCTCGTCGGTGCCCTTGCAGCTGCTCCAATAGCTGATCGGCTGGGCCGCAAATGGTCCATCACCCTTTGGTGCATCATCCTCATCGTCGGCGTCATTGTACAAATCACATCCCCGAACCGGCACTGGTGGCAGATGGTTGTGGGCCGTTGGGTCACCGGGTTGGGTGTTGGCGGGTGTTCTCTCGTCGTTCCAATGTATCAGGGTGAGAGTGCGCCTCGGCATGTCCGTGGTGCCTTGATCTGGTAAGCAGACACAGCCAGACCTCTGCTTGTGTTTCAGCAAGAGAATTGGTGTTGACGAACTGCAGTTCTTATCAACTTTTCATTACCATGGGCATCTTCATCGCATACCTGATCAACCTGGGCACTGAACATCTAGACGGTACCGGTCAGTGGCGGATTACCCTCGGCCTCACCATTGTCTTTGCGCTCTTTCTGGGAGGCGGCATAGCTTTCTTCCCGGAGACGCCACGATATGAGTACCTCCATGGCCAAATTGATTCAGCTCGCAATTCAATGGCTAAGTTCTATGGTGTACCGGAGAATCATGTGCGAATCCTCGAGGAATTACAAGAAATCAAAGGTCAGATAGAGAAAGAGGCCACTGAGGAAAAGTGGTACGAGATCTTCACAGCTCCCGCCATGTTGTACCGTCTCATTCTCGGCATGGCCCTGCAGGCCTTCCAGCAGCTCACTGGCGCCAACTACTACTTCTACTTCGGTACCACGATATTCGAGGGAGCTGGCATAGATAACTCCTTCGTCACCCAATGTATCCTCGGGGCTGTCAACTTCGGTTGCACCTTTGGCGGCTTGTATGCTATTGAGAACTTTGGGCGCCGCAAGTCCTTGATAGTCGGCGGCATTTTTATGTTCTGCATGTTCATCATCTTTGCGACTGTTGGCCACTTTTCTCTGGATTACAACCATCCCAAGAACACCCCAGATTCCGGAAAGGGAATGATCGGCGTAGCTTGTCTGTTCATTGCAGCATATGCTATTACCTGGGGTCCAATGGTCTGTTTTTCCCTGTCTCTCCACGCCCCGAGTATTGTCTCCACTATCGACATTCTTGCTAATTTTCAAACGAACAGATCTGGGCCCTTACTGCTGAAATCTATCCAATGAAATATAGGGCAATAGGCATGGCTCTGGCCACAGCGTCCAACTGGTTGTGGAATTTCTTGATCGCCTTCTTTACTCCGTTCATCAGATCGGCCATAGATTTTCGATATGGCTACGTTTTCGCAGGGTGTCTATTCCTGGCAGTCTCAACCGTATATTTCTGCGTCATTGAGACCAAGGGCCGGACACTGGAAGAAATTGACTACATGTACGCTCACAAGGTCTTGGCGTGGAAGAGCAGCAAATATGAGGTACCCCCGGCGTACCTCCGGGGCGACAATTATGGAACTGGGAATGGAGGCTCTGAGGAAGCATGATAATTGCTTATGAGTGATTGGTGACGTTGATATGTTTAATTGGCCTGGTAATATGAGCCATGCGGTAACGGCATGTATCTTCTTTGTTTATATTATGGGTACTCTTGTACTCCGGGAACGCACATAGATATTTCTTAAATGACACTGCATACACCTTGAGCTTACCGACACCCTACCTATTCAATCACAGAGAGCGGAACGTATACGTCCTCTGGCAGCTTCGACCATCGGCTCACCTGCACTCGGCCGTCTTTCATAACAGCCAACAGATTCTCATCCGGCCTGTCGAAAACAGTCACATCTTCCAAGGGATTTTTTGTGAGAATCAACAGATCTGCAATGAACCCTTCCTTGATCTGACCCAATTTGTCACTCTGCCCCAACCATCGCGCTGGGTTGACCGTTGCGCTCTGCAAAATCTGCAATGGCGACAGAACCTGAGACCGCAGCGCGAACTCCCTACTCTGCGCAATCCCCAGCGGACCCAAGAGATCCGACCCGTAGCACATCGTCACCCCGGCCTTCGACGCGATGTGTAGCGAGTTGAGGCCCGCTCTGAGCACAGCCTCATTCTTGCTCGCGTTCTCCGGCGGCAGGAACTTGCCCCAGCGCGGATTTGCCATTTCCGAGTACGCGATCAGAGTCGGGGTAAGGAAGACGTCGTTTTCCACCATTAACTCCGCAGTTTCTTCATCAAGCATATTCCCGTGCTCGATCCCCTTGACGCCATTAAGTACGGCCTGACGGATCGATTCCACAGTGTACGCGTGCGCCGTGACGCGCTTCTTGTTATTTGCCGCCACGGTCGTGATGGCTCTGATCTCCTCCGCCGTGAACTGCACGTTCTCCAACGCGTCTGTCGGACTAGCCACGCCCCCGCCCGCCATGATCTTCAGAAAATCGGACCCCGTCCGGAGCTGCTCGCGTGCTTTCTTCGTGCACTCCGCGACACCGTCGCAGAGAACGCCCAGCTGCAGACCGCTGCTCCCCCCACAGCAGCCGCCGCTGGTAAAGTCGTGCGCAGAGCGCAGGTCGGCATGTCCGCCTGTTTGGCTGAGTGCTTTGCCCGCGATGAAGACGCGGGGGCCAGGGAACACGCCGTCCGCAATGGCTTCTTTGAGGGCCAGTGAGGCGCCGCCGCAGTCGCGCACCGTGGTGAATCCCCGGCGCAGAATCTGTTGGCAAACGTAGGGCTGGCGCAGCTTCGACTGGTCTGGGGTTATGTTCCAGGATTCATTCAGGCCGTTACCGCCTGGCACGGAGATGAGGTGGACGTGGTGGTCGGTTAGACCCGGGGTGAGATAGTATTTGCCTTCTAGGTCGAGCACGATCGTGTTGTTTCCACTCGGGATCTCGTTTTGGAATGATGCTTGTTCACTTGCGGCAGTGACTGACTCGATGATTCCCCGCGCCGTGCGGACGGTGCATCTTTTTATGGATCCGTCGACAGGGCCAACGACGTTGGCGTTCTCGAAAATGTACGTTTTCTGCGGTCCAGGTTTCCATGGACGGAGCAAATGTTCGAAGTTGCCTATGGCCATGTTGGAACTATACACAGATCGATTCTTGCGTGCTGGTAAATAAACAGTTGGGGTAGGCCCCGTTTTTCTACAGTACCTTCTTCATAGATGAGTATAATTAACTACTGATAGGGAGACGCCCCTCAACGGCGCCTTTCCGAATCTTTGATAAACGTTCGGTGGAGATGCCGAACGGCTGCATCCTCCGATAGCTGCCCCTGTCGACTACTTGTTTATCTAAGACTCTCTATATTGGCAAGATAAATGATCTCATGCTACGGTGTCGAAGATTTAATTTCCCATCCATTAGTAACTAGAGTAGCTAGCCGCTTTCACCCGTCTTGTTTACCACACGCTGGCAACAGAGTAGGAGAAACTTGGAACTACCCAGGATTCAAAGTGACAGACAGCTAGCAAAAAAAAAGGCCGTTCGTGTGGGCTGCTGATGGAGACCCTTGTAACAGAGACTTCGCGATACAAGCCCTTTTAGTCATAATTTGAAGACCTGCAGAAATAGTGTGCCTTCCTCTCCATCCTCAGCCTATGACACTGCATGACCCGCCTCTTCTTTCCCTTGCTCGGCGCTGGCGTCTCATTTCGGTCGGATTTCTCGATCTTCCTCGGCTCGTTGAGCCGGATGGCCCAGTTGCGGAGGTCATCATCTGTGACATCTGCGACGACCAAGTGGTGAAAGTAATGATAGACAATGCGGTGTTTCACAAACTCTTCTTTCACAACGACAGAACTTGATTCTCCTTGCCCCACTTCGCGTCCGCTATCCGGGATATTCGTAGAAGTACCAGAGAAACTTTGCTCGATAACGTGGAAGTGCGTTGGGTGAGTATCCACAAAATAAGGATACTCGCGCACTTCCTTCGGGAATTTGTCTGGGTTCGGTGGATCCGAGATGTCATAGAACAACGTCGACGAGAAGCTGGCGATGCCCATTCCTTTGGTGATGCGTCGCTTGGCAAATAGAACGGCGAAACCGACAGCCCTCCAATCATATCCGGGTCTGAGCTTGTGGTCTTCGGCCGGAGAAAAAAGTGAGTATGTGGCTGGTCTGTCATTTCTGCCTGGCTCAACGTGGGCGTGGAGCAGCCACCAAGATGAAGGCCACATCTCGCTTTCCTGAAGACCAACGGCTTCCGTTGCGCATATCGTCGAGCAGCGCAGTACGTCCTCGAGCTTAACAGATAGATGGGGCCGATATCCCGTTTGCAATTTGCGAATTTCTTCCAGGTCGAAAGTGGGATAGTGTTGCTGACGATGCCCAAAACTACCACACGTAAAGGGGCCAAAAGAACGAATTAAAGATGCAACATAGACAGGGAAATCGTGGCGCTTCACTAGTGGCAGTATTTCCGATGGAAAGAAGTCGATGCCCTGGTCAATATGCCAACCATCCTGGTCAATATGCCAATCATAGTAGTGAACAATGGCACAAGCGCTGACAAGAGCGTCAAATGCAAGAGATCTGGCACATTCCTCAAGGGCTGACAGGTCGGCAGGGTCAGTGGCAGTTGGGATGCCTAGCTCCAGATGGTGCAAGCAAGCAAGCGGGAAAATAATGTTGGTGAACAGATCCAAGACAGCTCTCGCATCAAGCTGGTGGGGACGTCTACGCAGCACTTCACTAAAGTAGTCGCGCTCAATGGCTCTACTGCGGACAAGGGTAGGGTATCTGCGAAGGAAGCCATTGCAGTAGCCGAGATCAAAAAGGATCGAGAGGTGTGGGTTGGAGAAGAAGGTTGGAAGAGAACTGAGCGTGAGGTGAACGTTGAGGCGAACGCCAGAGACATAGGTGGAAGTGAATGTCTAGACAGTGAATAAAGCGGCAGCCTCAGGCATGCATGCAACGCGGCGAATACTTCTACCTGCTGCTTTTCTGTTTGCTGAAGATTCCAGGTTCGTGATCCTTAAAGCTGGACTCTCCCAACATCCTTAGTCTTGTTTAGCTGAGCCTGTTCACATATCCAGGGTAAGTTGATGCCATGTAAAGGACCCAAAACAGAGAGTCCTTAGGGCTCGGGAGAAGCTGCTGAGATACTTCATACTGCAGAGAAACTACCATGGAAGCCCATAATAGCGACACTCTCACTGCTCTCATACTGAACGATCACTAGTCCCCAAGGCCGATCTCCTAGACAGCGACCCAGGGCCACAATTGCGACATGAGCGGCCTCGGAGTCCTCATGCTTTCAAGACAAAGCCAAGGAGAGGGCCAGATATTCAAATCCGGGCAGGCCCCCGACACGGTCTCGGAAATGAAGTTGAGCATTCACAACCTTGGGAGTCTGACCTCCTACGGTATTCTTGGTTCGTGACGTCCACGACTCCACGCCACTCCATTCTGGAGGCTCCAGCCTGTACAAGTAGGACCAACATAGAGAATCGACTGCTGTTCTCCTCTAGTCTTCGCTAAATCCAAGGTGTTTCAAAATGGAGAAGCCGACGACCAAGGGGGAGCCCTAAATCAGGACAACTTTCTAAGTGGGCCCGCCGCCAAAATTCGGTCAGATTTTTTCTGATAGTCAATGCCCTTGATTTGAATGCGGCATCTGCAAATAATAATACCAATACATGAACAAATGCCTCCGTTATAAGAGTTTGTGACTGTTTGCCCACTTAGGGAATTATCTATTTTATAGTCATTTTCCAATCATTTGAGTTCTTGATGAGACAGACTACCTAGCTAAAACTAGTTATTCTCGCCCTAAGTGAATTACTAATAGACACAAACCATTAGTAATGACCGGAAAACCCCCAATAATTACTAATAACTTCGCTGATCTTTTGGAAATTCCAGAATTATAAAGGCAGGCAACTAGCTACGTCATGCAGGCAGGACTTCATTAATTAAAACTGTCTCAAAAACCAAGATGGCAAATCTCTCCCGGCCAATTCGCATTGGCAACCTCAACCTCCAGCATCGCGTCGTCCTCGCTCCCTTAACCCGCAACAGAATCGACGACAATCATGTCCCTCTCCCCATGGTCACCGAATACTACCGGCAGCGAGCTTCGCTGCCTGGAACCCTCCTGATCACCGAAGCCACCTTCATCTCCCCACGAGCCGGTGGCTACGACAACGTTCCTGGAATCTACAGTCCAGAACAGATCAAGGGATGGAAGTCAGTGACGGACGCCGTGCATGCGAAAGGCAGTTACATTTTCTGCCAACTCTGGGCCCTGGGACGCGTTGCGGACCCCGCGGTTTTGGCTAAGGATGGCTTCCCACTTGTCTCAAGCGGTAACATCCCTGCTGAACCAAACGGTCCCGTCCCTAAGCCCCTGGATGAGGCTGGCATTGAAAACTTGACGGCGGATTATGCTCAGGCAGCCAAGAATGCAGTCGAGGCTGGATTCGACGGCGTGGAAATCCATGGTGCCAACGGGTACATAGTCGATCAGTTTTTGCAAGACGTCTCCAACAACCGTACGGATCGCTGGGGAGGAAGTGTCGAGAATCGGTCCCGGTTCGGCGTCCAGGTCGCCAAAGCTGTCGCAGCTGCTGTTGGACCGGAGAGAACGGCGATTCGTCTTAGCCCGTGGAGTCCCTTCCAGGGGATGAAGATGGCTGATCCACGTCCGCAATTCGCGAACATTGCTAAGCAGCTCAGCGCGCTGAAACTGGCCTATTTGCATGTTGTCGAGCCGCGCATTGCCGGTAATGCGGATGTCGAGTCCGGGTCGGAGTCGAACGAGTTCATCATCGATGCCTATGGAGACGCTAGTCCGATTATCCTGGCGGGAGGGTTCTCGCCGAAGTCCGCGGACGAGATGATTAAGGCGTACGAAGGACGCAATCGGCTTGCAATCGCTTTCGGCAGGAATTTTATCTCGAATCCGGACCTGCCCTTCCGCGCAATGAACGGAGTTGCGCTCACCCCGTACAACAGGGACGTGTTCTACATCCCCAAGTCGCCTGTTGGCTATGTGGATTACGCGTTCAGCCCTGAGTTTCTGGCTCGCAAATAGAAATTATTGATAGATAGATAGACCATATAGAGCAGATTCACAAAGAGCAGCATGTTTCGTGACCGCAATAGTCCCGTGCTGTCTACCGTGGATCTGCATTTAGAGCTTCATGAATTTAATATACTGTACTATTATTACTGCACTAGAACATTAACTAATGCTCCTCGGAAGCATCAAACATAGTGAAAACTGACAGTTCCAACACCTAATACAACTCAGTGGATCTTTGCGGGTATCATACTCGACAAAACAGCTCGCGGGTCAAAGTGCACCCTAATTGCTATTGAAATAATTGAAGGCAAGCACGGGTCCCAACTTGGCCTCCTTTTCCCACTTATCCAAATCATAAAACATACGGGCCAAGTTGCCCACCTTCTTGCCACCGGGAGGCGCATACTTCTCGCCCTTGAACCCCTCTGGTTGTTCGTAGAGGAAGAAGCTATATCGATGTGGAGAGCTACCCGGGGGAGGCGCAGGTCCGATATAGTTCGCTACGAAGGGTGCCGTCGACTTCAGTGTCGCCGGCCCGCCGTCCGCAGCAGCTTCAGCCTTGAAGCCCGGCTGGATCCAGTGGAGAATGGGCCCCAGGACCCCAAAGGATGGAAAGGGGGCGTCTAGGTCGAGGGCCACTACCAGGTAGGTCTTGGAGATGTCCGGGACAGCGAATGTCAGCTCCGGGGGGGACTGAGCCTCTATGGTTGTTTGGTCAGTCAGTCAATTGAGCGCTTGTTCCTTTAATCATTAATATTGTCGCCTTGGCACACATACCGGCCTTCGGGATGTACTTCCCCGGCTCCACTATATGATCTCCCATCTTCACACCGAGGACCTTGGATTTGTCATTCTCAATGAGGGATATGGCTGTCTTAACGCTCTTATTGACGGGCATGGTGCATACGTCGCCAGTTCGACTTCTGGGAGAGGGTGTAAGCAGGTACAGCGCTGTACAAGTGTCTGACAGACCTTCAGAAGAAAGCTAAGCTTTTAAGAACTGCGTTAAGCGTGAGCAACGGTGTTAGGCGGAAGAAACGGAGATAGCGACAGATGCCGTGTAAGCGCTCCCTGGTGAGACAATTGCGGAATCAAGACTTGATTGGCTTGTAGAAAACGATAGCGCTTGTCATACTACCCATTGGACAGAGCACGGATGCTTTGGAGAACCTTGCGAGGGAGGGGGAGGGTAAGCAAGGTTCCGTTCCCTGAAGCTTGGTTGCCCCTTGGCATGTTGGCTTGTGACAACTATTAGAAGGTGGTTGAATCAGGAAAAAGGGGTGAGTGAGAGGGCAAACGTCCATGGCGACGGTGCTCTTGTAGCATTGTCGTCCTCATCCTCCTTCTCCTTGTTGTTATTTTCGATCTGGCGATGCGAAGAAAGCGGCCGGAGCGACAAATGGCGAATCAACAAGTCTCCGGCCGAGCCCTAGAGGTTAGGCTGCAGCACATTCGGCCTCGCTAGTCCAGCTGCACCTCTCTCCCACGCAAAACGTCCTCGCGTTCGTGCTTCAGCTGTCTCAATTCCCCATGGCGTACCCGAAGAACGTGGGTATCAAGGCCCTGGAGATCTATGTGCCCAGTCAGACCCTGGATCAGGCCCAGTTCGAGCAGCACCAGGGCGTGTCTGCGGGCAAATACACCATCGGCTTGGGCCTGCGCTCCATGAACTTTTGCACAGACCGCGAAGGTGAGTCGGGCAATAAACAAACAGAAAAAGAAAGGGAAAAAAAAAAATAGAAAAATCCCACTCAACCCTAACTGCTGCAGATGTTTGCTCTCTCGCCCTGACCACGGTCTCGTCGCTTCTTCGAAAATACTCGACCGATCCGCAATCCATTGGCCGGTTGGAAGTCGGCACCGAGTCGCCGATCGACAAGGCCAAGTCAGTCAAGTCGGTTCTCATGCAACTTTTCCCCAACAACACGGCTCTAGAAGGCGTGGACACGGTCAATGCCTGCTACGGTGGCACCAGCGCGCTGTTCAACGCCATCAACTGGGTCGAATCACGCGCGTGGGACGGGCGCGATGCCATTGTTGTAGCCTCGGACATCGCTCTGTACAAAGAGACTGCTGCTCGGCCCACCGGGGGCGCTGGGTGCGTCGCCATGCTCGTGGGTCCTCATGCCCCGATTGTCGCCGTGCCAGGACTCCGCGGAGTGTTCATGACGCACGCGTACGACTTCTACAAGCCCAACATGAAGGTCGAGTATCCGTTGGTTGACGGGCATCTCTCCATTTCATGCTACCTGTCTGCGCTCGACGGCTGCTACGCCCAGCTACGCGAGAATGCTGCTCGTCTTGCCGCCTCCGCGCCACCCAACCATGCAGACGCCGCTGCTATCCTGGCCAGGGAGCGCGAGAGTCTGATCGACCTGTGGGACTTCATGGCCTTCCACACCCCCAACTGCAAGCTGGTCAGCAAGTCGTACGGCCGGCTACTCTACAATGATTTCCGCGAGAACAAATCAGACCCGGCCTTTGCCAGCCTGTCGGGTGCCCTGCGAGACCTGCCCTACGAGGAGTCTCTGAAATCCAAGGACCTTGAGAAGGCGTTCGTCGCGCTCAGCAAGCCGCGTTATGCCACGCGTGTCGACCCCTGCATCCGTGCCCCGAGTCTCTGCGGGAACATGTACACCGCGAGTCTGTATTGCTCATTGATCAGCCTCCTATCGCACGTTGGATCAGATGCGCTGCAGGGCAAGACTATTGGCATGTTCAGCTATGGCAGTGGCATTGCCAGCACTCTTTTCACGCTGCGGGTGGTCGGCGATGTCAGTGGAATCATTGACAAGGTTGATCTGTTTGCGAGATTAGACGCGAGACATGTGGCTGGTCCACAGGAGTACGAGGAGGTATGCTCTCTCTTTTTCTCTCTGTCTTTGTTTCCAAAAACAGAAATTTTTTTTTCCCAAATCTAATATGAATAGGCTTGTAAACTGCGCGAAGCAGCATACGGTGCCGTCGACTTTACTCCAAAGGGCAATATAAGCAGCATTGGAGAGGGAGTCTATTATCTTGAGCGCGTTGACGAGCAGTACCGACGGACATATGCCGTCAAAGCCGCTGCAAATGGCTGCTAGAGTAGATCTGATAGAGTGACGATAGATTTCTGTAGATGAACAAAAGTCGCTTAGAGTTATCCCCGCAATGCGGAGATGCCATTTTGTAGCTACTCCGGTCTTCCCAATGGAGAGCATCCCCTTGAAAGCTATCCCCGAGCCAGTTGCCATTATAATTAATTCACATCCGATGCAAGTCTTGCTCAGCAGCATGAAGTCATGTCCACATTGCACACAACCATGTCTGTCAAGGACCGAGTCATATCTGCAAGTAGAGATGTTCTCTCTAGTGATATTGCAACCTTGGCTCACTCAGCGGCTGGATGGACGCCTGCGCTAGGATGCTTACTTGCAGCCTACCTACTTGTTAAAGCCATCTATAATGTCTTTTTCCACCCACTGGCGAGTTTTCCGGGTCCGTTGTCGGGCAGAGCGTCGTTGGTATGTCGATAAGTAGCCATCTGCGTCTTACGACAAAGCTAACATGCTTCCAGCTATGGCGATACACGAATACGACAACAGGGAAATTCCACATCGCAATTGAAAAGCTGCACTAGCAGTATGGTACGTCGTCTATCTTCAACATACTAACAACACGGAAGACCAGAACATAAAGAGAACAAAAAAAAAAATCAAAACAAAAGGAGAAACCTGCTAAGAAACAAGAGGCCAATCGTCCGCATCTCTCCCATCGAGCTCTCCTTCGCCTCGCTCGAGCCGTGGAAAGCCATCTACGGCCACGCAGCTCCGGACAAGCACTCTATCAAATCCACTATTCGTAGCCGTCATTGTCCTGATCACTGTCGTACATGTCATCATCATCATGATCGTCGCCCTTGCTCCATTCCAGTTCGTCAGCGTCAGCATCACTCGACGCACTAGCCTCCAAGAGTTCTTCCGTCATCGTTGTCATCGAATGGCTCCTCTCACTACGGGCCTTTATCTTGCGCCTCTCAACGGCATCGGAGCGGAAGAAGGGGTGATTATGAGTGAGCGTCTTGCCCTGAGAGATATACCCGATGGGAGTGTAGGCGAAATCCTGGCCCCTGCGTCGAATGGAGAGCCACCGATGGAGAAACATTAGTGGCTTCTCTGTCAACATCCGCTCGCTTTTCTTCCGGCCCTTGCTTCCAAGAAACTCGCGGAGTTCGTCGTACTCGTTCCAATTGAAATACAGCCTCCCAGCCAGAATCCCCAGCTCAATAGTCAGCCATGTGGGAGCGTCCCACTCTTCTGGTAAGGGTGGAATGGCAAAATATTTCAGGCTATTAAATCGAAGCATACTTTGAGTAACTGGAGCGGCGTAGGTTATCAAATAGGTAGGAAAGCCTAGATCTTGTCGGAGGATGGGGAGTATGACTTCAACCTCTTCCGGGATGATAACCATGGCGGTGTCTGTAACCGTGCTCCAAAGGAGCCAGTTCACAGGGCGCTAGCAATGCAGGTTAACATCACTAATGTGGAAACTTCTAAATCTTGTCAGAAAACTACTCACCAGAAAATTATCATTCCGCCGATCAGAAGACCGAGAAATGGTTCTCGTGAATTCTCTCGAGACGAACAGTCTGCCCTCAAAAGCAGTGCTATTTATTCCCAATTTCTGCCCCAAGTCCGTTAGTCGCAGAGCAACGTGAACGTCCATGCATCCTGTGCTCCCTATGGCCACTCTGCCAGTCCGCAGAAATCGAAGAATATCATCGTGGATTCCCGGGAAGGACAACGCAGTGCAGTGCACAGGAGTTTGGACCTGGCGGACTGCTTCCACTTCAATCGCTACTTCTCTCTCCTGTTCTACTTCCTGGAGCGCGGAACCGTGAACTGCATTGCCAAAGTCTTGGAACTGCTTCCGTCGTTGTCGAAGCTCGCTTAAGAGAGTGTTAACTTGGGGAATGCTAGATCGATACCGTTGAGACAATTTGGTGTTCAGCTTGGGGCCGTACAGGTTCTCTAAGGTCTGCTGTTCTGCCGTCCGTATCACATTGAGAAAAGCTTGCTTCTGCAAGTCATTAGAAAGGTATTCCTTATTAACAGCTTCTGCCTCCGTACGACGGCAGAAGTCTGTCCCCTGAGCGAAATACAGCGGCTGCAATTGTTCAATGCCTATGCAGGTCTGTTTCAGAAGCCAACATATGACATCATATGAGTCGATGCGAGTGCCCGGCCGCTTAGACTGCGTGTCTAGAATGCTCTGATGCACTTCTGGAGGTGCCACCCACAGGATTGACTGTGTCGTTCCCAACTGGCGAAGTCTCATGGCAGCCTGCACAGTGTGATCCTTTGTCTGACCGATCCCCAGTGTGAGGGCCCCTCGCGCATTCAGTGGCAGCTTGAGATCTGTACCACGAGTATGCGCCTCGTCTAGGTAGACTAGACAATCGCGAAGATCATTCGCGAAATAGGAGGCTACAAGTGGTACCTCTGATCCACCTCGGTGGAGGACGTACGGCTTGTTCTCTTTACTAAAGTACACGGCAGCAGGTGCTTGAGAATCTTTCTTCAGCCATGCCTGAACCAAGCTTCGGTTATCGAGCTCCAGGATTTGTGCACCCGCGTCGATCAGGATACGGATGTGCTTTTGGCAAAGCATTTGCAGTAGGTTTTCCTCAGTAAAACGATTCCCGGTACCGCCAGCTATTGTGTAACTGCGGTTACGAGGCTCGAGTAAATAGGAAAGTACCTCCGCATTTGTATGCCGGAGTCCTGGCAGGTCATCCTGGCGGATGGTCAGTGGTAACATGGCGCGATTATCGTTGGTTCCGCTGAACCCTGTTGATCGAGCGCCTGGGCCTTCAAGCGAAAAGAGCGGAAGATCCCACCCAGATGCTTGAAGTTTCAAAGGAAACTGCTTTGCATGTGCTGGGAAGACGAAGTGGTTGAGGTAATAGTCGATTGCTACCATATTATACCGAAAGTGTTTCCACAATTCTGACAGCTGGACCTTGTCATCCACATTGATAACGTTCCATTCCCTTAGAGAATCTGGTAGGGAGATGGATGCGTGCGTCCAGCGGTCGTATGCACTTGCTGGATCATTGGACTTTAGAATATGTTCCAACCCCTGACGAAAGTGCTGTATTTCCAAGCCACCAAAGTAAAAAGAAAGACAAGTCAGGAGAATGGCAACGTCTGGATGGCCCCATTCTGCCTGCTCCGATGGGACGCCCTTTGAATGGAAAGGGACAGCGATTGGGTCACGATTGGGGTGAATTCCATATTGTACATTCCAGCGCCGTTTCAGGGTCATTAGGAGAATTCGATGAACAAATAGACCCCGTAGCAAGTAGAGTGTCTGGCGTGCGGCGGGCTTGTCATTGAATAGCTTCTGGACCTCTTCGACTAGGTCTCGTTCGACCTTCTCATCGGATATGAACTGTCGGATCGCGAGTAGCTCATCATCAGAGCATTCCGTCGTTGGCAAGATGAGTAGTTGGCCGTCAAAGATATCACCGATCAGCCGAGAAAGCAAGTCGTCTTCCACGTCTCGACGCAGAAAGAAGACGATCGGAAAACTATCTCGAGACCTCTCAACGACCTCGATACTGTACGGATATTCATCCCGAAGATTCCACAAATGGCCATTAACAGCATGCAGAAGTGCCTGGGCAACCTCCCACCTGTGCGGGTGGCCATCCACTGTGGCCTGGGTGCCAGAGGGATAAATAAGCTGCGTCCGGGCAGACAACGTGAAGTCGCACTCGTCTAGAACGTCACGACACAGCTTCGTCATCCACTGCTGGACTTTCACCATGCTCTTCGCTTCCTCACCGCGTCCGTCTGATAGTCGCTGCAGGCCACTCAGTTTGAATGATAGGAGATGCTCTGGAAGCGCAACAATAACCCCCGAATTTGTTTTGATCTTCTTGTGAATCTGCCAATACGCCTTGATGGTGCTGAGCGTGGTTGGGGTCTTCCGTGCGAATGGGACATGGCTCACGTCTCTCCCTAGTAAGCCCCCAAGTCGCGTCTGCAGTAACTGGGCAGTTTGGAGCAGCAATGCTTTGGGCACAATTACCCGGACAAGTTGCGTGGCATCCGCAAGCTCAGCAGCGATCATTGGTATGATGCACGATGTTTTCCCTGGGACAACATAAGCTTCTAGAGCAATCATCCTCAACATTATATACGTACCTTGGCCCATATTCATTTGGAGCGCCGAGTTCGACATCGACGATGGAGACATCATCGCCTGGGCAACTTCTACTTGATCAGGCCGAATAAGAATGTTACAATCAATCTCCAAAAGAAGCCAGTCTAGATGATTTGCGGGTTGCCAGTTAGTATGACCCTGATGACGAAGCTCCTCGGAAAGTCGGGCCGTGTCCTGTCGCTGGTATGCTTGCTGAATACGCATCAGCCGCTGTAACCCAGTAATGGCAATGGCATAGTCTATCAGACTTTCCTTCATTCCGCCTTCAAATCGAGAATCAGAAGTCGAGCGCAATAGCTCTAGGAGTGTCACAGGAGTGACACACGGCCACAGGTTCCCAAGCTTCAACCATTTCGCCTGGACCTCATCTTGCTCGAGGGCCGAACAAATGGTGCCAAATGCTAACGTTAATTGGCGCCTTGCTTGCTGAATCTGCAAGGAGATACTTGTACAGCCAGATAGTCCTTCCGTCGTTGGAAGTGTACGACTTATCACGTTGAGAGCTTCTAAGCTTTCTAGAAGATCCTTGCCATATCTTCTCTCTAGCGCATTCGAGGACCCCGAGAAGTTGTTAATTATAGCTCTAAGTTCCACTAATGAGTTTGAGCCTCGATGATCATCATGTAGATGTGATCTGCTTGACGTTCCGGGGTGTGATGGTGGTGGAAATTCAGCTGAATAATCAGCGATACCAGTCTTAGAATGCGTCACTTGAAAGCTATCATGAGAGATGGAAAGACAGCACTTTTTCGTCAGACATTGTTTGAGCCCTGGTATGCCGCGGCAGCTTATGCTAACCGGGAGAATGCAATTCGACAACATGGTAATGGGAGCGGGAAAGCGGATCCGATCGTCAGTTTGATATGATTTCAAAATTTGCTGGACTTGATCGAGATGGTTGGAAAATTGCCAATTCTCGAATAGTCGACGCCATTCGGAACTTATTCTCTCGAAAGCATCGGATACGTCTACCAGGAGGCCGTCGGACGATTCGATCTTCAACGGCACACGGCATGGCCATTGTTTTAGAATCGACTCTGCTAGAGTCTTGCAGTCTTGCTCGGCCTGTATGTTATGCCTGCGTTCTTGCGCTTCGAGCTTCCGGCGCGTTTTGCTCGCAATTTGACCAGGGAACAGTTTGCGCTCATCCTCGGGGTACGGGGTACAAGACGGCCGCAGCAGCTGTTCGAGATAGTCTACCGTCAGATTTTGATTTGGCGCGAAGTGCGTATATGATATCCAAGGAGGCGGATCTAACGCCTTCAAACGGTCGGACATGGCGAACATTATCAGCACCTGAAGGAGGTCTGCCGGGACAGAGTCTCCAAACGATATGACCGAAAGGAGAAACATCAATTGGAACTTGTTCTTTTCAGAGGACGTTCGGCACAATGTCGCCAGAGGACCCCATTGCGCAGCGACGTTGATATCTAACAAATCGCTGAGAGAACTCGGATTAAATGGCTGTCCATATCCAACGATTATTGGAGGACCTTGAATGGCTCGAAGTACATCTACCGCGCCATACATCTCCCGAGACCACTCACGCGCTACAGAGCTTATCTTATAGACGTTCGCGCGTGCAGCATTATCCTTGAGGCGGTCTCTGGAAGCGTAAACCAGGTCTTCTGGGGCATCCTGCTTCTCGATGGCCCCAGTAGAGCGTTGATATAGCTGTCGTCGACAGTGGATACGCTGGCGGAGCTCCTCCGGGGTTTGGAGTATGTCGACATTTAAGGGACTCGACTTTTCCAGAGAAAACAGCGACAATGTTCTCGACTTCTCCAAAATAGCAGACACGAGTAATGAGAACTCCTCATTCTGGATTGTTGTGGTAAGCTGACCGTTCCAACGCGTTCGCTGCATGAATTTCATATGCGGCGGGTAGTACTCTGACTTCGGGGACAGTTTTGCAATCTGCTGCAGAAGCGCTTGCGACGTGCCAATCAAGGGATTCCATGGCTGGCAATACCCAGAACGGAGGAACCGCAAAGCCTCCTCAGTTCCAGTCGTGCCCGTCAGTGGATCTGGGAGTGCAAATGAAGTGTATGCGTGGAACAAGGCTTTGCAGTATACGAGTCTCGGCTCTGCTGGGCAATCCATTCGCCCTAGAAGGTCGTTTATCATGAACCTACCATAGTTTCCGTCATTTTCCATATCCAGCTTCACATGGCATCCATCGCGCGCGTATCGACAACTCCCCATCGGAACTATTACGCTCCTCTGAGCTTCTTTATCGCCGTCACGCAGAACCAGCTTGCTGCGGAGTCCATACCAGGTCCCAGCGTCCTGGTCCTGATCAATTTCACACTGGAGCTGGCGGCAATACAGCAGACCCCGTTGATCGACGACAAATGACAACTCCATGCGGCGGAGTTCAACAGATAAGCTCCCCCTTTCTGGTTGGAACACAGTTATCTTCTCGGGATCTTCAAAGTGCTCGAATATCGCAGCTACTCGGTGGAACACAGCGCTATGCGGGTCAACTAGACGGCTCCTGCGCCGAATAGCCACGCAGCTATTGATGTCGAGCTTCCAGTTACTTGGCCTCTGAATCCAAATGTGCGGCTGGGGACGAATTTCGATCACTCCCGTACGTAGGTCAAGCCAATGACAACAATTGTCCAATAGCGATGCAGGTAAGTCTGAGCCGGACCGCCCACAAAAGAGTGAGGATGGGACGAGCTCCAGAATTCTATCCTCCAAGTATGCACGGATAATCAGTTCACCGTTACGAAATCCGAAATGGACATAATGTTTGTTGATCGGAAATGGAAGCATGTAGGCCATTCCAGCCATATTTGATGGATATGCGGGCAGAGTCTGCTTCCCAAACAGTTGCTCCAGAACAACACATCGTCGATATTCAGCAGGCAGTTTTCCCACTGGCTGACCATCAATCAGCAGATATCCCTCAAGAATATGGTATTGCACAGATTGAGAATTGAGTTCTTGTGATGCAGTCATTGTCCACTCAACCCACCACTCATTAGCCCCGTCAAGGAATGCAGGCTGTGTGTAGGAAGGGGCAGTGTTGTCTTGAGCTGATGGCCAAATGCTTTTAATTAATGACCCGAGGCTGTCAGGAGATGATTGAAATGCTGACTTAAGCACATGGCGTAAACAGTACACTGTCTTCCAATCTGAGATAACGGCATTTCTCAGTGCAAGGGGCAAGGCTGATAAACGACTAGGGAGGTTCTCTTGCAGCGTGACTGAGCTCTCAATATAGTCCGTTAGCTGTGCAGGATCCAGACTTCTCTCCGAGTGAGCCGGGTCGGCATATACGGCAAATGTCTTCCTACACAGAAGGGCAGCCCACAGTGCGTATTTGGAGAAAGTCTGAGAGTTGACTGCATCTGTGCATTCCCGAATCTCTTGTCGAAGTCTCCGAACCCACTCGGATGTGACTTCTCGAGCCTTCATGAGCAGGTTGAATGATTGCCGAGACACGTTGTGCGCCACAGAGCACAGCTTAAGAAGCATGACTATAAGCATAGACATGCAATTTACCTCTCTCCAACTGGAGGATATGCCGTCCATGCGTCTGCTTATTTCCTCCAGTAATCTGGAAGAAAATGAGGAATCTCTTAAGATGCTGTGAACAGACCGCAGACTGTCGTCATCTTTTGAAGGACCAGCTATTAGGGTCAACTGCGAGACCAGGGATGCTGTTGCCTCTGTACTGAAGTTCAGATTCGATGAGCCAAGCTCGATCAAAATTGTGGGCCATCGTCGAACAGTCCCAGACAGCAAAGTTTGATACGCCATAAACTCGTGGGTGCTTAATCCAGTCGGACATTTCGTTTGGCTGGCAATAATTTCATAAGATGATGGTCCAGAAGCATCTACTGGGAACTGTGCTAGAAGAGGCGCGACAGGTGAATCACTGGGAACCGCAAGCGGACAGTGATGCGCAAAACTCAACCTCCCTTGGTGCCGCCCAGTCCATGATGCTGTTTTGGTGTCAAAATAACCCAATTTCAGTCGATTCTCAACACAGACTTCATCCCAGATTACCGGAAGGTTGACATAAGCGAAGTGTGTCTGTAGAACTGATTTTGCGGTAGAGGCAAGGCTTATACCACTTGTCAGTCCTGGCGAAATGAACTGTTCCAATTCCGAATACTCGCGCAGCAATAGACCTGGCTTGTGAGAGGTGAGTGGCTTGGAACAAGCCAGGCGTCCGATAATCTCCCATGTTATATCTCGATACATAGACAAGGCCTCGGGACAATTAAGCTCAAAAACTACCGCTCGGGCATGGGACGGCACACTTGGCAGAGGATCTTCATGTCGACGGATCTTCATTCGATATAGTTTGCGTCTTAGAAAGCATTTTTTGCAATTATGATCATCGTGGATTGCTTCACGACTATCATCGATGAAGAAATATACGCAAGTGCTCGTGGCTATTTGCCTCTGCAGTTGCTCGTGCTCCGCAGTTAGGTGCTGCCATTCTTCGTGCTTCCGCTGCCGCGCTCTTGCCGCTGTTTCCTGAATATTTTCATAAGCCGCCTGAAGCTTGTTGGAATCCTCAGACTCATAGAAGTATCGATCTGCAAGGCAGCCGTCTCTTGGGTCTTGGAAAATCGTCCGGCCAGGTTTCTCGCAACGATCCTTCCTTTGCGACAGATATATTTCCACGGCCGCTAGGTCCTCCAGGCCTCTTTCATCTCCTATCTGCAACACGTCAAGAACAGCAGACGGAATGCCTGGGTCGTATCTCTCAAGCAGCGGGAAAGCTTTGACAGCGGACATGTCCATTAGAGCCCACAGCTTCATAATCGTGAGGAGCATAGTGCTTTTCTGCGCCGGATGAGAATCATAGCTATCTCCCACAGCTTCCATGTAGGAAGCAATACACTTGCCGATATCAATGCAAGCTCTCGAGTAATCCCCATTGCGCACACTCAAATGCAGGCTAACTTCGCTAACTTCGTTCTCTATCTTAGTTAACTTGTAGTAGCACTCAGCAACTGAGCGTAAGGGTGATGGCGTAATCGTAGCAGACGACAGCGGGCGTCGATTGGGAGTACTCGAAACGTTATCATGAGTGCGTGCGGAGAATAGCAACCGCCGCAAGTATGTGAAGCTGTTTGGCAGGGTCAACGATAGGTCTCGAGCCTCTGAGAATTGCGGTAATCGCGGAATCTTCTTGATGGTACTCCTCTTATGCCTGTCCCATAGATCCGCAACGTGCTCATTTGCCTGCTGAGCCGTGCGTTCGAAGAAACCCTCAAGCCGGTCAAACAAAAGCTGGTAAATCTTGCTTGACTTCGGCAACGCCTGAGACTGAGAGTCCTTCAACTTGGCCAGGCGACGACACAGCTTCGCATTCAGAACTAGGATCAATTCGTGATCAATGGCATTCTTCACAGCGTCCGCTGATATGTGTGCTAGGGTAACACAAAGCAGAAATTTGTAGTATATCCTTCCCACTTCTGCCCCATAGACAACTGAAAGATGCCGAGCGAGGCTCACTCGCAATACGAGCCAGAAGGCAGATCGTCTCCACGGCGAAGATCCTGCTCCTTCTTCCCAGCAGACGTCGTCTCGAACGCGTTTGCACAAATTGCCCGAATGCGTACGGTATCCGTTGGCTTCGATCAAGGTCATGAGCATCTGGCAGATGATTGACGGGTCAACTGTGTCTCTCGGTTCCACAATGGAGGATCCTGCCTTCGAGGCTCGCGGCGCAAAGCGGGCGATGGTCTCTGTACTAGCTTGCTCAAGGAAGTTGGCCAGATTGGTCTGGAATTCAGAATTTCGGAACGTGGCCCAGGGAATCGCGGCCTCCACTCCTGGGAAGTTCCACCGCATGGCACGACTCGCAGCGAGAACCTGTTCTGCTTGCGCGGAGGCTTCGAACGCTTCGAAATTGACAACGACTTCATCCTCTGTGCTGCACGGAAGGGACAGATCGCGTTAGGTAGCTATCAAGTATAAAATACTTCCCGGGGTTTACTAACCTGATATAATGCCGCCTGATAAGTAGTCCAGCATTTTGAGCTGCGACATGGAGTATCAGGGGACGTTTTGTTTCGATGGTCTCCAGAGCCCGCAAAAGCCTTGTCCGTTCAATAACTCGTCCATGGTTGATATCTATCGAAATTTGGACAATGCTGCGAATAGAGTCCCAGAGGTCGACTAGATCATCATGCACCAGATCCCGCAGAGTGCGGCAGGCATCCAAAACGTAAGATGCTAGATTTGCCTCGATCTGGGGGAGTGATTTCTCTTCCTTCGCAGGAAGCTTCGGGGGTAGGACGACATGGGAGACGATCGACTCCAACATGGAGCGGGTTCCGACAGTAGACTCGGACATGGTCAAGTATTATTCTCTGGTTTACGCGTAAAAGACTTGGGTGAAATTTGACGTAAAAAATAAATTCTAGGAGAAAGAAAGGTTGACAGAAGAGAGGAGTCAGCACGAACATTTTACAGCACGGAAGGGAGCAGAAGGGTTGGTTAGGGGAGCCAACCAAAAGAACCGAATCGAAATCGTTTCTGCCCGACAAGCAAGCCTGCGTTCTGTTAGCTGTGCTGTTATCCAATGATGGATACGGACAAGATGCAAGCCATGCCCAGGCGTTTGCCTCCGTGTTCGCCTGGGCGGTTATCGCCTGGCTGGACTAGAGGAGCTGCTATGGTGGCCTCCTGCATGACATTTGTCCGTTCAGAACAGCTCAACGCGAGCTACGCATGTGTGTACGTACGTGTTCCTTGTTCCAACATGCAGATGATAGTCTGATAGAACCAACAGTAGGCAGAGACTGACTTGATAGATGGCGCAGCGTAGGAAGACGAGGCTGTGTATCATGTCCAAGAGGCAGGGAGGAGATGCTGGGAAAATGGGTCGCGATGTGACATCGACTCCTAGAGGATTGATCAAAGTATTAAACTTGTAGAAAGTGACGGAAAGCGGCAGAAAAAATAATAAAAACAAAATAAAATCGACCAACAAATTTTCACAAGAATTCGTGGGAAATTGTGGTCTATCGTAAAGATAGGGCTTATGATGTGCGATGTGGCCGTCGCGAAAAGGTGGCTCGCTGTCTTGCAGATGGGCGGCTAAAATACACAATTCATGAAATTGTGTCTCCTCCTTGTTGATAATGAAGTTTTGCCTTTCATTAATTGTCTGTGATGCTCTGTTACTTTCCATATTTGATGTGAATCTTGACGGACAGGCAGGTTTTCACACATAGCCTGAGAAAAAGGGATCCTTATGAATCTGTCAGCACTTTTGTTATTAAGGTGACTCTTGATGCACCTGTTATTGGTGAATACTTATGAGACACTCAGCTGAGTGCAGCAGGCTGTAATGGCCATGCATTATGAAGAGACTTAAGATATAGCACCAATCAATTCGGAGCCCACTCAAGTGTAGCAGTTAGACAGGTAGAGATAACTCACTCTGAAGATGTGATTGGGGACAGAGTGTCAGTTCTTGCGCCCAGAGTCCATCTGACCTGCTCTGCCAACAAAGGCTATTTTTTTTTGGCTGGTTAGCCCTCTCAGTTAGTAGCAGTCCCCGGCTGGGGAATATTCTCGGTTACAGTCTATCAGGTTTGGGTAGACCATAGGGCGGATTAGCAGCAATGAATCAGAGAGAGATTGACAGAGCATAAATTCGTCTGTTGAGCAATGCGCATAGCCATCTCAAACTAAATCAACAATCTAGAACTAAGCGAGAGCCGGCAGATAACTATTCACTTAGATAGATATCTGGTAACAAATATTTGTTATACATCTTCCCAGTATATACCATCTCAAGCATCAGAGACAAACAAAGATCTGGAAAATAAGCAATCGAAAGGTTCCAGCCAGATTTGCGCAGACTTGCTCCTCTCTAAAGCTTCCAAATCAACAGTTTTCCAGCTTAGCCGGTAGCCATCTTCTTGAGGCCAGCAAGGTCACCGTTCCAGATATCAGAGTCACCACCATAAGCATAGCTGTCAGAGTTCTGCCAGATGCTTTGCCATGGCCAGCCGCCAGGAATAGTTCCAGGGGAGGACCCGTACCGAGCAAGCACGAGCGGGCAGTTCGCAGAGAACGCGTTGGAGTTGCCAGTGCAAGTCGTCCACCAGTCATTGGTAGTGTAGATCATCGGATACCTGCCGGTGGCTGAATGGTAGGTCGAAACGAAGTCGGAGATCCAGCTCACCATGGCTGAAGCACTCAGGCCATAGCAGGTGGCTCCCGACGGATTGTACTCGATGTCCAGCATGCCGGGAAGCGTGATGCCATCGCCGCTCCAGCCACCTCCATGTGCGAGGAAGTACTGGGCCTGAGCCGCGCCAGAGCTCGAGGCGGGTTGCGCGAAGTGATATCCTCCCCTGATGAACCCGGCGTTGGTGGCACCGGTGTACTGGGAGGAGAACTGGGGCGATCTGTAGGAGGTGCCCTCGGTCGCCTGGGAACACATCAGTCAGCTACCTCTTGTCTGCTAGATATTGGGAGGTGGGTTCTTATCCGGCCTATCCGGCCCCTATCCACGACTCCATAGATGAGGAACCATGCAGATGCCCTGATAGCGCGCCCACACGCTGTTTCCCCGAAAGACAAAACGAGGAATAGACGAGACGGAGGTTCCGTACCTTGATAATGACAAAGCGCGCACCGGAGTTGTAGGCGCTCTGGAAATCGACACTGGTCTGGTAGCCAGACACGTCGAAGCCCTGGACGGTGGCACTGGCGATCCCGGCCAGGGACGCGGCCACGACAGCAGTGGAAAGCTTCATGGTTGATGCGCGAGAGCTGGCTGCAACAGTACTTCGCGCTCAGTGGTTTCAAATTCCCGTGTCTGAGTGATGAGATGTCTAGTTCACCTGCGGACGAAGACTCCTATTTATATGTTTCTCGATCTCCCCTCTTTCCCAGCTGTTTTCGGAGGCGGCCGTCCCTTCTTCGCGACATCAGTGTATGTCTCGTACATTAGCTGCACCCTCAGAAGGCAATCCGGTGGAACTGCCAAGTTTACTGCGTCTCCCGCGGATGTCGATCCCCTGAAGCCACAGCGTCCCAGCCACGGTCTCATTGACGTCTCCAGGGCCATCCCTGAAGACACGATGTCAGAGATCCCCCCCACTTATACCCGCTTCAAGCTTGCCAAGTCTCTTGGGAGCTACCACAGCCGTCGCTGGCCCGCGCGACAGCACCGTACTGCGTGCCCACATGTTTCTTCACGTCTGATCTTGTTGGCATAAGGCGTCGCGCCACTTAGTTGACCGTTGTGAGGGCTCCGACTATCGCACGGCCGGGCTACCACACTGATGTAACCCAATGCTTCCTCATTCGCCTGTTCTCAAAAGGTTCTTCACGCAGATTATCAGGGGCCGGACGTCCGACTCTAAACGCCGGTGGCTTTGGCTTTGCTTCCCTATCATTGGCCCCACGTGGCGAGACGTCTCGTTCCTGCACGGAAAGGTTAAATGATCTGCATGGATGCATCGTCTTTGGCTTCTCTCGTCTTGTTCCGGGGCTGGCTGTCAGGACGGGAGCGAGTGATTATTGTGCCATTGTCGGAGGGGATCTTACTCAGTTACATCCCCAACAACAATAGCAGATTCATTGAGAGTCACATTGACGACTATTATTACTACCCTCTACGTACGAGAGCGAACTACTCCCTCGGGGTATATGAAACATCCCTGTCCGATCTCACCAGGAGACAGCAGATAGGCGTATTGAAGAAAGGTGAATGGTTCATCGGAGAAAAGGAATTCCCCGGCCACAGATCTCGATGCACTCAGCTCCCTCCAGCCCCAGCCGACGGAGACAGTCGAGACGTCATGTCAAAAGCACCGTCTGTTCCGGCCTGCACTAGAGTCTTGGTTATGTTCCGTCGAGAAGCCGCGAACGGGAATGATCGTCGCCGTCTCCCTGCTAATAATGGCAGCGCAGTAGCGGTATATGTGCCATCAGACGAATATCATTGTCAAAAGCGGGCACGCTCTGCAACGCTGGCTCAAAAGGAAAGAAAAGGACAGCGAACGCTCGTTCAAAGTGGATAGATGAAGTACTTGTTCTCCAAGTCCGTCATGTCGAGCAACGACACGTCCACCTCCACCTTCACCAATTGGCCAGCTTCATTCGTTTCCTCGACGTAGCCCGCACCATGCTTGCCCAAGGCGGCTTGCTCTACGATCCAAATACTCCGTTCCTTATTGCGGCGTGACAAGATCCATCGAATGACTAGGAGAATTGTCGGCGTTCCTACCCAGCTGATGACTATCTGGACTATCCACGCCGGATAATAGCGAGGTGCATCATGAGCCACCCATATCTGAGGTGCAATGATGTTTGCAATCCCGTATCCAGCCATAAACATCACGTTACGAGTCAGTTTCTTGGTGTGTCCAGCGGCTGTGGAATTCGCCCAGCCTAGTGCACTGACATAGGTGACGCCAAATGTGCCCCCTGCAATAATCAATAAGGCAAGGAGACTGATCTTCTTATGCCATGGTACTGTCACCATTGCAATCCCACCTGCCACAGCTGGGACGCACCATAATGAAGACAAGTATGCAACATTATTGGGGAAGAGTCGAAGAAGAATTGCTGCAATGATGCACACAACCACAGAGAATCCCCCACTGGCAGCACTTACTAAGGTCGAACCCAGATCAGATACGCCAATCCCCAGGAAAAGGAGGTTCTGCTGGTAGGTCAGGTTGTTTGATATCATGAGCGTGAATGCCTGGAAGCCAAATAGCCATGAGACAGGATCTTTCACAGTCTCCAGGAACTGATGCCGTTTGAACTGCTTCTGTTCAATGGAACTCCTGGTTGAATCATGCACACGTCGGATAGTGTACACTTTTTCCTCTGTGGTGAGAAACCTGGCCTGCGCAGGATTGCTGGGGTAGAAGATGGAGTTGTATATGGCTAACAGCAGAGTGACACCACCAGTTATAATCATGAAGAATTTCCATGGTGGAACGCTGCTCTTGCTGTACAGCAGACCATACGAAATAAACCCAGCTGGTATTGGAGATGCCATGCACGATATCCAGAAGAGGGGTTGAACAAGGGCTTGTTCATCTGGTTTGAAGAACATTCCCAGAGTGATCTCCATGGCAGGAACAATGTTAGCCTCAACGGCTCCGAGAAGAAGCCGGAGGATAATGAGGCCGCCATAGTTACTCGCGGTGCAGTGGAGGAGCACAATGACAGCCCAGAGGAAGACCATTCCCCCGACAAAGGGGCCAAGGGGGAGTCGCTGCATGAGATAATGGCCCGGTCCTTGCGCCACAATGTACCCTGAGAACAAAAACAAAATCAGAACATCCAGTCCCTCCAGAGAGTCAGAGTAACCAGCTAATAGTGGACTCACCCACATAGAAGAGAGTGTTCAAGTTGTTGTATTGAGTCTGGCCAATGTGCGTTGAATCAAATACCCCGAGAAGGGCAGAGAAACCGAGAGTCGCTTTGTCAATCTGCCATTTGGTTCAGTTTCTTAGTATTTATTGCCGCATAGCCTGTTAAAGAGACACTTACGAAAAGCACCAGGTTGGTAACAATCGCGATACCCAAGACATGGAGATAGAGCTTCCACAGCAGCCTCTTCTCTTTCTCCGGTGTCACCGGTCCGAATTGACGACCGTGCTTCTCGAGGAACCTCAGCGTGATATCAGCCTGCTTGTCCGAGATGGTAATTCTCCCTTCAGCGGGGATCGGCGACGTTGAAACCCCGCCGAGGTCTTTCTTCTCGTCTTCCGCCATGTTTCTGCTTGTGGACAGGAGCTTCTCACAGACCCACTAGAGCTATCTGTCGTTCGATGAAGAGTTCTGTAAAAATTTTCTAGCTGCGGGACAAGCATTAACTAATATCCTCATGATGACAAGGCGAGCATTGATTGCGAATTCGTGTGCTGACGCCTACGAAGGACACGGCCCAATAGCAGTCACCGACTTTTATCACATTAGGATAGTGAGCAGGCAGATCTCGTCAGACATGCATATCTAGCCGCCTATATGATCTGCGAACCGTAAGCTAAGAAAGACATGGAGGTAAGCAAATGCGAGCTCCCATACAGCGGTAGCGCTGTAGATAGCAGATAAAATAGCCATTGCTGCCCTCCTTGAGACTCCTTTGCTTCCTCATCGCCTTCACAGATCAGGCTGTAAGTCGATTTTCCACGGTTCCCTCGTATCTTCGACTAACTTTACCTAACACGACGAGCCTCGGCAGGGACCTGAGGCGTATGCTAAGCGTCACCAAGCGACCCTCCTTGCAAATGGCTGACGAATAATAGCCGCGCATACGATCTGGCCGTTTCGCCACGCCGTGGCTCCACCCGGTAAGGTACGAGGCTCGTTTTGATGCGGCGAATATCGTGAACGGTTAGTTCTGAGTAGGTCTCATTTATATGACAAGCCAAATGAAAAGAAGCGCTGCAGATAGGAGATGAGGAGTTATTCTACTAGCTATGCGACTATAGCGGGTCAACGGTGGTGTCAGAGTCGAGAAGCATAAAATATTCAGGTGCCCTCGTATCCCTATAAAATGAAACTCGAGGTTTATCATGAAACTGCGGTACGTTAATACTTGTTTCGAGAATGAAACACAGTCAAAAAGCTGGATTGTAGAGTTCCGAGAAAGTAATTGCAGGGTTAGCTGTAAAAAAGCAAATGGAGTGACAAACACCCGGCAAATACGAAAGCATTCCAGATCCGAGAGCTCAGTAGAGATATAAGGCTGACTAAATAGACTACGGGTGAGAATAGTTAATCAGATCACAGTTTTCTAAGTCGGGAAATCCGTCTCTGCAGATCGGCACATGCACTTGCACCTCGGCAATTGAATTCGAGTATTACATTAGCCTTGATAAGTTGCCAGGAATTAATTTTCCGCGTTTGAGCTGTGATATGTAGTTTCGGAAAGTAGCAATGGGTAAACCAGGTTGGCTTGTTTTGTTTCCAGTTGCGTGTTGTGATCGTACCTAGGTAGTTACATGCTCGGTAGATGTGGAACAAATCAGGGGAAGAATCAGAAGCATTATTGCCTAGCCAGTACTGGTCGTAAGCCATACGTGATGTCCATGTTCTCTTCTCGGTGTTCCTGCCTACGATGCTATTCAGGGGCTTTGTGTTAATCGTATGTCTTTTATGTCTGTTTATCCGGTCCTAAATCTTTCATGCATTCGACCGAATATAGTAACCCAATTCAACAAGAGTTCCGTGGGATCCGAGCAATGAGCGAGTTCTCCAGTATCTGCAGTGTGGAGACCTCAGAGACGATTGTACGTACTGGGGAGGTCCGCTCAAATGACCGTATACGTATTTTCTATCGAGTCTGAATGTCCTCACTTCAGTTCCCTTGCGGTGTGATAATTGGGTACAATCTGACAACAGCCTTCACAGGTAACATTGAGAAAGTTCTGTGCAGATGTCATTTTCCCTCAGATTGCTGGTCAGGATACAAGACCTTTGGGGTGGACCGTGGTATTGACAATGTAGTGAGGTTCTACTAGACCTCGGTCTCCAATGAGCCGCCGTTGGACAACTACCTGGCGTGAAATGGAGATCATTGCGCCATTTAATGATCTTCTTATCTGCAGAACATGCAGCAATGGAACCTAGGCAAGTTGAGATGTGCATTTCTCCTTCGGCTCCGGGGATGCAGCGAGGACTAACACTGATTGGAAGGCCTTGAGAACTGGGATGATGTGTTTTCAGTTTGAGAATGAAAACCATACGACCATCAACGCGCAGCCACGTTTGTATGAGCGGTTTCTTGGCCCTCATATGCGGAGGAGAGCTAATGCAGCCAGGGCCAAGTCGTTCATGCTGATCGAGAGAATCAGGAGCGCCATTGGGGACCGTGGACAAACGAGCTCTCCTCGGCAACGCGATAGTCAAACTGTGACTAGAACTTCTGGAATTTACTACTAAGCAAATGCCGATCTATGGATATCACGGCACCCAGAATCGATCACAATGCTGTGTACTAGCAATGGTGGATGTCGTCCTAGGACCTACATCCTCGTGTTCCTATGACATGGAACTTTGGCGTATCATGGAGATAATTAATGTTATCTAAGGATGCGTTTTGCACCCTTCAGAGGCCAGTCAGCTAAATTAAAAATATACGTTGCGGAGCCCGTGCAAAGGTGTTCCTGAAAGCCAACTCCGCAAGCTGGCATAAGAAGACGCAGCTACAGTTATCACAATCATCGGGATATATTCCAGGATCTTGCCTGCTCGAAAGGTTCCCTGCCTAATTGATCATCAGAATCGAGCTACAATGAGGCAGCACTTTGCAAGTATTTAGTGGCGCCTAGTAACTGCTGTTGGCTGTCAGCATCATGCTGATTTTTATGAACAGGCACAGTAAGCTTATCTATACCTCTTTGCAGCGCCAAGGACATCTTGCCGCATTCTGACGAAGAATAAAATTCGAACCATGTGGATAGGCATAGCTTGGACTGGCGATCTGGATGCTGACCCCTCGTATCAATATCTGAGATAGGAACTGTTCGGAGCGACGCAATGGAAGACACGATGCACGATCTGCAATTAAGTTTCCGATTCCGTTCGATTGATCGCCAACGCTTATCAGACTCCTTTTCACATGTCGATCTTCGTCGGAGACAGAAGCAAAGAGAGTTTACCTGTCGATTAGAACTGCAGTCCAATAGGAACTTTGAGTCAGACTCATTTCGGCCCGCGCAAAGTCAGAAACAGCGACAATTCGATCTTTCTGGAGCCAAGAACTGGAATTAACTCTGTGCATAGTGTCGTCCATTTCAGCAGAAGCATAGAGTCAATAACCACCTTACGCCGATATGGCCGATCTTCATGTCCGGGCACTCTATCCCAGAACCCTCGTGGTCATGTTCGGCTCCGGGCCAGGCACCAGGGGCATCTGATATTATTCTATCGTCATGATCGACGCGCCGGTTCTCCAACGCTCCTAGCTGCTGTCCCTGGTCCCTGGGCCCGGTCTGTTGGTGCATGGCTCTTTGACATCGCGGTAAGGGCACGGGCACTAGTTCTGCCCGTCAATGATTCGCCTTGTCTCATGAGAAATGTTTTTTAAGCTTTTCTCGACGGGCAGGGCATGCCGGACCGGAGAGAATCGCCCACATGCGGAGAGTCTTACGAGACTGGCATTCCTCAGCCCGAGGTTCCCCTTGCCAGTGATCAACAGCGTGTTGCGGGGCATGAACTCTAATAGGCATGCTGTGGAGTGCATTGTAATTATTTAAACCTCGGGCTATCACCGTCCTCATTATTATTCTACGCCTCTGCGAGTTATCATGAAGAAATAGCTTCTGCTTATCGCCCCTTGGCGGCTTGCAGGCTTGACGACCCTGCGAAATGACATGATAAGCCTGGCCTGTAGATGCTGACTGGGCTGATGTTGCTTACAGGGTCCATCCTCAGTGAATATAAAAGCCCGACTGTACGGCTGCGATTTCCCAGGAGCTTGGTCAAGCATACAATTCCTCCATCGGTTTTCCTTACACTGAAAATTTAATTGCTGTCTTGAGAATGTTGCTCCCACTGTCCATTACCCTTCTTTGTCTCGGCGCCTTTTCCGAGGCCGGAGGTCCTCCAGCAGCGGACTATGTGGACGTCGCAATCATTGGCGGAGGGCTGTCAGGGCTCAGCACGGCCAAAGATGTCGCAAAGGCGGGAAAGTCCTTTGTCGTTCTCGAGGCCCGAGATCGTGTCGGCGGACGGGTTCTCAATATCCGTCTGCCAAATGGAGGCATAACGGAAGCTGGTGCGGAGTTCGTTGGTGCCACGCAAGATCGTGTGCTTCTACTCGCAGAAGAGCTGGGTCTTGAGACGTTTCCCACGAATTCCGATGGCAAGAATGTCTTGTATCGCAACGGCAAGGCGACCGCATTCTCTGGTGACCTTGCAAGCGGGTCCTTACCGCCGCTGGACGTGTCTGCTCTCATCCAGCTTGGTATAGCAGAAAAGAGCCTGGACGACATGGCCGGGGAAATCGATGTCAATGCACCCTGGACCCATCCCAAGGCCGCAGAGTGGGACAGCCAAACGTTCCAACAATGGACCAATCTGCACGGGTTTCATCCTGATGCCCAGTTCTTGCTCGGCCTTGCTGCTACATCGGTTCTATCCGCTGAGCTACCGGAACTATCGCTACTGTACACGTTGGCCTACATCGCTGGGGCAGGGAACGAGACGAACAAGGGAACACTAGAGCGACTCACGGGCGTGCAAAATGCGGCTCAGGAAAGTCGCATCACTGGCGGCACGCAACTGCTGGCGATCAAGCTTGCTGAACGACTCGGACTCGACAACATTGTTCTCAACTCCCCTGCTCGGCGAATTGAACAGAAGGGAGACGTATACGTTGTGACAACAGATCACGGTCGTACGTTCACCGCACGGCACGTTGTTGTTGCTATGTCTCCCCCCTTGGCATCGCGCATCGTTTACAGTCCGCCTCTACCGGCGCATCGCGACCAGCTCACTCAGCGCATGCCCATGGGATCTATCGGGAAGGCAATCGCGGTATATGATAAGCCATTCTGGAGAGAGAAGGGGTTAAACGGCCAGGTTCTCAGTGACAGCGGCGTCGTTCGCTCCACGTTCGACAACTCCCCGCTTGACGGATCTTATGGGGCAATAATGGGCTTCATGGAAGCCGACGAGGCACGAAAAATGGATACATTGACCGAGAAGCAGATACAGGATCTTGTGGTCAAAGATTACGTGAATTATTTTGGCCCTGAAGCCGCCAACGTCTCGTCATGGGTGATTCAACGTTGGGATCTGGAAGAGTTCTCCCGTGGAGGACCCGTGGCCTTCGCGCCTACGGGAGTTCTCACTCAATACGGAGCCTCTTTGAGGCAGGCAGTGGGCAAAATTCATTTTGCTGGGACGGAAAGTTCTCCCTATTGGACTGGATATATGGATGGAGCTATCCGGTCTGGAGAGCGAGCGGCAGCGGAAATTTTGGATGATTTCTAAATTAGGGCTGCTTTCGTTTCTGGGAAATAGTCATGGTCTTTCATCATGACAACATACACTCCAGAAGAGCCTACTAACTGCATGGATGGGTTCTGTTCTAGTGCTGGCGAACGCCACAACTACATCCTACATTCACTATTGTATGTGAAAGCATCCTGCAGTACTTGTCCCCCATCATTTTGCAATACTTCCCTTCATCCATCCACGTAATGTAGGATAATATTTAAATATACAGTTAGTCTTATTTCAAAAATATATTCTGTTGTATTTCACAGCTAAACTACTTAGAACCGAGATTTCTCCGAGAACATATCTTTGACAAAGGTTCATATTTAGGCACACTGGTAGTCTGTAGCATACAACTGAAGTCCGCAGAGTAAAACCCAGTAATCCACCCTCTTCTACGAGCCCCTGGCCTCTGGGTTCCAAAGTTCCAAGGCTGACTTTCCTATTATGTCAACGACAGCCGCACTTCCAATGAGGGCCTTCGGCGACTGGTCACATGACCGCGTCGACCAGCGGGGAATGCCGAGTGGCCTCGGCCTCGGCCACCGACTTTCTTTTTTCTTCTCTTGCGCATCTCCGAGTCTCACGGCTCTCGGTTGACACGATGCAGACCCAGGCGTGCGATCGGTGCCATCGCCGGAAAACACGATGTGACAGGCGACTTCCGCGTTGCAGTGCTTGTGAAAGTATGGCCCCCCGTCCGATATGCGAGGATCGCTGACACGAACAAGCAGTCCTTTGAGCTGACCGTCTGCTAGGAGCAAATGCTGCTTGTGTACACACCGACAAGTTTAACCAACAGACGTATCCTCGAGCCTATGTTAATTCTCTCGAGGCTCGTCTCCGCGCTGCGGAGGCGGATAAACAGAGGCTGGGCGACCAGGTAGCGGCGCTGCAGTCGGTAGTAGCCGCATCGCCTCATAGTACGACCCTGTCGCAGTCAGAGCGGCCAGCTGTTGACAATAACAGTACAGCCCACAATAATGCAGACAGTCCACAAGAAAGAGGGCTTCCGGACGCCCCTCCGACATTGGAGCACCATATGGCCCCGACTCCCCAGGAGCCAGTCTATCCGAGCCTGAAACTGACTGGAGAGCAGCGGTATCTGGGCACAGGTAGCAGTGTCAACTTTGCGGGGGTCGTAATGGCTCTTTTGAGTTGTGACGATTTGCCTTTGCACCCCAGTAACGAAAACCGGAGAGTCAGCGAACAATACGCTGGTGGACGAGCTCCTATCTTACCAAGTCCCGAGGCCGCCATGGTTCCAGTAAATGCTTACTTCGATCATTGGCATTTGACATTTCCCCTTCTCTACCGACCCCATATCGTTCGAATCATGGACCAGATATATTCCGATCCAACATATTACAAAAGTCATCCTTTTGAAGCTTTCTTGTTCGATATGGTTATTAGCATGGGCGCTGTAATGATTAGTCGCCCTGACTGGTCAACAGGACCTTCTGAGACCCACTACCTCAGCGCAGTTCTAAAACTCGATAAAGTATTGACCATGAAGGGCCTGGCACCTCTCCAGGCGATTCTGCTGCTTTGTCAGTACGGGACCTTTTGTTCTTTACGAGATACTAGCGCGACTATGTGGCACTTGATTGGGATCGCTACACGACTCTGTATCGAAATGGGATTACACCGCGAGCCGAAACCCCGGGAACTGCCTGAAAATGCAGTTGATCGAGCACAGGTGGAACTCGAGTTGGAGATGCGAAAGCGCGCATTTTGGTGTCTATACAACCTTGATAGGTTAGCTTGATCCGGAACGTACAGAGAGTGCGCTTGCTTACAGCGTCTTACCAGGATTGTCAGCGCGACCCTTGGTCGCCCACTGGCGATATATGACGAGGAAATCGATGTATCTCTTCCTTCGGCTAGCGATATTGACAACATGACGATGGAAGAGATGTTGACTCCAGGGCAGACTTCACAGACGTCGGGCTCTGTCTCTCCATTCCTCCATCTCATCCGAATAAGAAGGTTGTCAGGCAAGATAATACAGACTGTACACTGTGCCCATCAGAATAGCTCGCTCTCTGTTCAAGAAAGACGTGCTATTCGGCAGGACCTACACAATCAACTGGACGCGTGGAAAGCGGAGATTCCAGCGCTTGGAGCGCTATCGGAATCCCAGGACAAACTCCCCTCATCGCGGTTTAGATGGACGAAATGGTACGAAGTTCCCTATCATAACGCCTTGCTACTTCTATATCGGTCATCTCCAATGTTTCCGCACACCAGCGTTCCTTCGGACCCTGACGGCGCAAATGATTTTCGGAGGGTTCTTAATCAGATATTTACCTCCTCAAAAACGATTATTCATCTTTATGCGGAGCTACATCGAACACGCCTCCTTAATCATTCCTGGATAACGCTTCACGCAGTCTTCATGGCCGGCCTAGCGTATGTGTACAGCATTGGTAGCATTCTCAAGGCACACATGAGGGACGGCTCTCGTCTACCGGACGATCTGGAATATACACATATCATCGATGACACACGCGCATGTTCCAATGTCCTAGTTGCCATTAATGAGCGATGGGGTGCTGCGAGGGGTTCTTGCGAGGTCTTCGACTGGTTAAGTACAGCTATTATCCAGGATGCTGTAAAGGCCAGTCTCAACGTGAACACGTCACATCAACAGCAGCTGCAGCAACAGCAACGGCAGCAGCAATCAGTGCAACGCTTAGGAAACAGCGGCGACCGATCTCCTACTGGCCAGTCCCGACCTACAGGTCCGGGTGCCTCCATGACGCCGCAATCTCCGTCAGCGCTGTCGCCGGCTCCAGCTGCGCCGATTGAGAGTGAAGAGAACCTTCAAGCCATGCCTGTAGTTACGGCAGAGCCATATGAATTGTCTTCGGCAACAGGCTTTCGCCAATTTTATCAGGACTTGCAAGGAAACTTTGCAGACAATTTCCAACTTGACTTCGATGCCATCCCAAGCGAGATCGTCACCGGGTTCTCGCAGGGCTGGTTCGAAGGAGGTGTCATGCCCGATGAGCTTGCTGGGTCGAACGAGGCTACGACTTTATACCATACGATAGGCCTCATGCGTGATGAAACTGAATTTGGTTGAGCTGGGGACAGTGTATCTGACTTTTACGTATTAGTATTCAAGTGCATCAACCGGACGCGGACAGCATGGCATTCTCTATTGTATCTCGTATGAGATTTAAATGAAGAAATTAACGGACGACCCATGCTATTTACCTAGCTGTTATGTACAGCTTAATGTATTTATTTATGTCTTGAGTACTGCCTAGATTCTTCATTTTGGCGGCTCCTTGCAATCGTTTGTCTGCAGAGTCGACAGCACCGATTATTTCGATCTCCTAGCAGACTGCAGCTGCGATCGCGCACTGCCCGACGCGACCGCAGTCTAGGGACACAAAAACAGGCTCGGACAAACTCTTTGGCGAATATACTTGACTGCGGGGAGAATCTGGGGTAAGGCTACTCAAGCTGAACGTGGACGATCAACGCGTCATCTTCTATTCCATCAGGTTCACGATGCAGTGCGTTATCTGCGAAAGGAATATGGACGAACTCTGACTGGCCGTCATCCAGAGGAGGGGTGTCGAAACACGTTGGTTGCGGGCAACGATTCGTGAAGCTATGTTGGCACCACCAGCGCGACATGCAGAGCGGTATGATGGAGCCTACAATCCTGTCTCCAATCTTGAAGTGCTTCATTTGGGAACCCATACTTTCCGCAACCCAGATGATCTCGTGATCCGTCATATATCCCTAACTAGTGGCTTAGCTACACGAGCTTTTCGACCTGGGCTTTCCTATCGCAGAAATTGGCTACAACGGGTCAACTGCTGTCACAGAGCATCCGGAAGCCCCAGGATTTGTCCAACAGATGAATCTGCGGGCGTATGAGATCCAGGGCCATGTCTATCTGAACCCAGACGTATCAGCTAACATCGAGCATATCCGAATTGAGAACGAACCGGGCAGCAAAGACTGTGTCGAAGCCGGAGGCGACCCTCCGCCACCCACCACTAAAGTCATCAGCTCTGCCATTAGCAGCTATCAGGCTGAGGCAACCTATTTTCTGGGTAAGGATGTGGCAGAAGATTTGCGGAGATGTCCCCGTGGAGTTCTTGTATAACCTTATTACCCCGCTGCCGACGGACAACATTTGCAATTTATCATAGGGAACCATAGATTCATTTGTCAAGTAAGAAGTTCAATACGTGCAATGCTGTCAACAAGACCTTGTAGCTGTAACAGACTCTTTTCAATTGGTGGCAGTCCCTGGTCAGGGTCGTTATCTCATTGCCCATTCAGCAGAGTTCGTAGTTGATAGAGTACATATATGCTTAACCGGCTATATATATTGAAACAGATTTAGGAACGGCTCATTTAAAAGAACTCCAGCAGTCTAGTAGTTCGAGCCTAGATACACTGAACGATATATACCTTCAGACCGCTTCTGTTCCATTTCCTATTCTGTGGTAATACCAGCATTCCAAATCTACAATAGGCAGCCTAGAATGGCACTCCAAGGCTGCTCAGTGCAACCGAAAATGCGGGGCTGACAATGTCTTGCACCTCTGAGAAGTGTATGATGCATAATCGGGCATCGCCGTACCCTTCGGCTAGACCCGTAAAACGTCTTTGTGCCCTGCTTGTGATCGACGCATGAAAGAGCAGACTTCCATACCCTGTAGTTCCCGAGTTAGACGATTGGAAGGGCACGGATTTTTCGAAAATGTGCGCTGGCAATATGGCCAACACCTTCCGGCGGTCTCCTCTTGTTACCACTGGCAGTTAACGAATTCTACTTGAACGGAGAGTATTCCAGCTCGGCTACTTGACAAGTTGTTGCGCAGCGAAACAAATACAAACTGGTCTAGCAGCAGCAGAAGCGGTAAAAGTCCGGCTATTGAGATGGGAAAATCACGGGATTTGTCAGAGGCATTTGGCCCACTGACTGACACAGTCTCCTTCAAGAGGGTTGAGATTACTACTAGTATGGTCGTCGAGGAGGAAGACTTGAAGTGGGGCTTGTGTTGGAAGCATAAGGATCGGGGATCGCGGCTGCTTCATTGAGCCCCACTGCACTGTATTTGTGAATCCGCAGCTGGACGCACAAATCTACATTGACGAAGTCTTCAGGCTATTGTCAGTAGTGAAGACATTTATGACAGAGGAAGAAGTGCCGGAGACGGCTAACAATAATACCGAACTGGTTGGCCTCTTCACCAAGATGTTACCCTAGCAATGAAGATCTCGTCCCGGGTTGACGCGGATGTGGTGGGAGTGAACTGCATTAGCGTGATCGGTATTCTTGGCCTGCATTCTGTTTGATATCCATCTGATACTGAGGCCTGCAGACGGATATGCAGGCACTGCCCACAGTGTCCTTAGCTGCGGATTTTAGAATGGATGGGGAAATACGAAGAAAGCCGTTCGATGATCCTTCAGGTAATTAGTTCTTATTTCCGCCGTCATCCACTGGGTGCTTTCCGTACCGTCATAACTAGTACGTGACTAGCCCTTGACTAGCCCTTGACTAGTGCTTGACTAGGCTTAGCTAGTCAATTAGATCCAGTTTACGTAATAAAGCCTCGGTCCCCGGCAATATACTCGGGCTTCGACGAATGAGGGATCTGGGCGACAGTCAAGCCTGGCTTTGGACCAAGAGACAAAGCATAGATCGAAGGCATCTCCAGTGGGAGTTCCATGCTAATTATATCCTGCGTAGTCGTGGATCCAGGATCCCGCATCAGGGCCACCGCAGTCCGCATAACGAGCATAGCCAGCATAAACCCGAATTTCCCCGCGTAAGTTCCCCGGACCCACCGAGGCCCGAGTTTTCTTTTCGTAAGCGAAAATGCGGGGAAGCAGAAGTCTGGGGCAAAAACACTTCCCCGGCCCCGAGAGCCCCGAGAGCCCCGAGAACCCCGCGCAATCCCAATCGACCCGGCAAGCAATTCGCACTCTGGCTTTTGTGCGCTGCTTAAGTGTTTCCCGCCAGCTTTCAAGCATCGAACAGCAAATTAGCCGATTTGCCCGATTTTGAGGACAGATTTGGAGACTCTTTTGGCCTTGTTCATCCATCAATCAATGTCCTCCGACCAGTCTATGCCGCCCCGGAGGCGAGCATCCATGGCCTGTCGAAGCTGCAGGCGCCGGAAGGTCAAAGTACGTGACTGCGATGTGCACACACGCGAACAGTTCCCCCCGTTACACGCTGTTCTCAAGCTTATTCTTGCTCAGTGCGATGTCCAGACACTCGATGCCGGCCAGCAGTGCACACCATGCCAGCAATCAGGGTCTAGCTGCATAGTAGACCGCGGTTCTGATCGCAGGAAGTACGGCTACTCCTTGGAAAATACACCCTTCCAGTTGCTAACGAGTCTTTTTTTCTTTTCAAAGGGCTGGCTCTAGATTGCACATGCAGTCCCTGGAGGAGCGCATCCATTCCCTCGAGGCTCTCCTGAGACAAACTACCGCTGGCCATGCTAGCGACAGCAATGATGACACAGTCAGCACTTCCGTTGACAAAATACGTTCCGGCGCTTCGGCTGCAGTGTCGTCGGCACCTTTTTTCGATATGGAGGATACCCAAAGCTTTGCGATAGAACATCCGGATTCGCCGGACGCCGGTGCACCGCGAAAAACCTCCCGTTGCAGCCCAAGCGATATTGCCGAGCGATCGATCACCTCGATTCCTTCACCCTCAGTAGGCGACAGACCATCTGGTGGATCACCAGCATCACAGAACGCCACAAAATCTCTCTCCCCTGGTGGCGCACCTAGCCAGATAAGTAACGAGCAAAGTCCACGCTCCTTTGGTCCTACGTCTCAGCCTCATGTCTTCTCAACTGTTGAAGACGAGCCAACCTCCGAACAACCAGAAGACCTCACCTCACTTGGAATCGCAGTGGATATGAATTCAGAAAAGCTACGGCAACATCTACTACAATCTTTTTTCAAGTACCAGGCGCTCTGGGTAGCCACTACAGACGAAACGATGTTCATGTCCCACCGCGCGATGAAAACGACTTCATTTTGGTACTCGAATTTCCTGGAGCTGGTCATGCTGGCCTGCGCCGCCCGACTGAGCACATCAAGTGCAATCAGAGCCCTCAACCAAGACTATGCCGCTCTGGCGCGAAATGAGATCCCATCGGCTATGGAAAGCCCTACTGCTGCGACAATGCTAGCCTTCATGCTCCTCAGCGAGTTCGACGTGAGTCACGGTCGAGACCGCGTAGGGTGGCAGCTATGTGGTATGTATTCACGGATGAAGATGTCCCATGTCGTATCGATATGGCGTAGGTATTAGAAAGCTCACGTTTGAGGCAGGAATGGCGTGCCGAATGATCCCTGAACTGGGATTGTCAGAATCGACAGAACCACACCCAAGCGCTGTGGATAACGCTGCTCAGCGCGGCCTCCTCTATCGCATGTTGTGTGCCGGTATCTCCTACGAGGGGATCTGGTGCGTCTACCTTGGTCGCCCCAGCTCGATTTCCAACTCCGTTATGGAATTTGCAGCAACTCAGCAACACCGGTTCCAGGGCCCGGAATTCTCCTTGTCCACAGCGTGGGTCGGACTCTGCAAGCCCATGGCCGCGATATCAGAAATTTTAAATCGGCCGTCCCTTGACGAGCGGAGCATCGACCGATTGTTGGAGCATGACGCAGAATTACAACAGTGGCATGCGAACCTACCGTCCGAGCTGGCCTACGATGAAAACAGAATCATGGACCTTGATCCTACCGCGTTCGGTATGCATATGCAGTTCTACAAGGTTCAGATCCTTATACACCAGGCTCTCAGTAGGCCTTCGACCGCCGCCTCCCGGAAACGAAAACACAGAGACGCGGACGAGGCCATTCACATGAATGCTCTTCGGATCTCTCGCCTGTTTCTTACCTATCGTCAGATACATGGCCCGGAGAAAATTCCATCTATTATGCTCGATAGTGCGAACCTGGCGTTAGCAGCTCACCTTACGAGGCTTCTCGGCGAATCGACTGGAACCGCCGGCTCACCACCACCGAGAAGCGCAGACGATGTGAAATTATTACGACTGATGATAGACACGTTTGAGACTATCCAGACTCACTTTCCCGTCATTAAACGCATGCTCGCGACCGCAGAACGAACGATCCAAGGCACAGATCTGGCCTACCTTCTCCCTCGGCAGCGCACCCACTCTCTCTCTGGTGCATCGGACAGACAGTCAACTGTTGGTCTCAGATCTGGCACACTAGCCGATACGAACCAGGACATGCGTCGCGATCAAGACAGCTTGACGGGAATTGGTACAAGCGATAGTTTTCCGTCCCACGGCTTCACCCCGAACTGGGACTTCGATCAAGTGCTAAGCAGCTGTACTCCTCTTACTTCGAATGGTCCTGCTGCTACTGCATTCCCGCTAGCGGGTAGGATACTAGACTCACCATCAGGGAGTCTAGATTGGATGCGGCAGGATCCGTTACAATTGAGCGCAAGTTTGTTAGATTCGTCAAGTCTACCGTTCATTGCGACATGGCTAAATCCGACTGCTACGGCTGGAAGCGAGTAGGACTGCTCCTGCCACCTTTGTGAATTATATATTTGTCATGACATCTGCGGTACAGTGTTATTTGTGATTACCCCATTGAGGATCATGTTGTTTCCCATCTGTCTTTTCGAGGGCCGAAGTGTTTTGATCTGGTGCTCGAGATTTTTTTGTGTGACTAAACTACTTGACTACCCCCCAACGGCACGTACTTTTTGCACATAATATTATTCCTACATCTTAATATTCTCACTTAACGTACGACGTGCGTCTTAGCCATAGCTCCTCTGGCCTCCAGTACCAACAAAGTGCAATCGTTGCGCCAGACCCGCAGTGGTGCAGCGCCCTTGCCCACGTCAACCGTAGCACGGCCAGACGCGTCTGAAGTGCCAGACAGCTCCACCAGCCGTACCAGGCGACAAAGAAGGAACCAGAGATCTACCACGAACACAGCACGTATGCCTTCGCTGAGAGACTTGTCTGCTTAATAGGGAAATCCGACATGAACGTAGACCAAGCTGTAAGCTCTGGATCCCGAGAAGCCAGTGGATAAAAAGCTCAATGACAAATGCGATGAGATAAATTCGTTTTAACATGCAATAAGCCTAGTCAGAGGCAGAACGAACATCGACGATAGTTGCCGGAGCGCTCCAAAGTTCTGAATAGTAGATAGATCTTGCCAGGGAAGAACACGATGCATGTCGGTAGCACGTAGCCGATCAGAATCGCAGGGCCGCATGGCTTTGGTGTATGGTAGGTAGATGCACCTCTCGAGACAAAAGCCCGCCAATATGGCTCCGAATCGACACGAGTGTGAACGCGGAGTAGAATAATGGCATCCCGATATCGACTCCGCTTCACTGGACGAGTGATAACCAGAGGGTCGGTCTGTCTGGTACCAGGCAGATAATTAGCTATACTCCATATCCAGAGAGAGAGAAAATCAACTTACATGCTGATCAGAGTCAACGTATGCCGTCTTCGACGCGTCTCGACTGCATATATGGCATTCGGAGCAATCAACATGCACAGGAGATACTTCTGTACAGTAGCAGACGCCTTTGTTCCAGCCTGCCAGACCCGGCTTGTAAGCCGCAGACAGGAAGGTGAGATAGTCGTCAATCGCTTCGATTCCTATATAGGAGCTCTTCTGAGGGAGATTAAGGTCATAGGCAAAGGTTCCCGTTGCTATAATCCTGACGAAGTGCTGTTTCACAATAACACACGGCACTGTAGGCTAGGAAGAATCCAATTAGAGGCCATTGAGCTAGGCCGCTCGAACGAAGGCTGCTGTCAACTCACCTTAAGCTTTGGCTTCGGAGACGTGTCGAGTTTTTCCGCGCAGGGGGATATTGGGCAAAAAGTTGGACGTAACATCTTGTCCATGACAGGCAGCACATGTAATGCTATTGTCTTGTGAAGGAGTGTCTCGAGTCTCCAACTGTAATAATTCTGGCAAAATGACACTTTTTGTAAGCGTACTCTGGCGACGGAGTGAGAGTGGCGGTATCTTATTCTGATCAGATCTCCGAGCTTGAGATGGGGGAGGATATTATCATCCGCTCGGGATCCGATCCTCTTGCCTCATCAGCCTCGATGTACCGTGGAATATCCGACCCGTATACTCGCTGTGGAATCTTGAAGAAATAAAATCCGTATATGCAGCCACCAGGACCGCCATTGACCACATGGGAGCTCTTCTCCAAGAACTCCGAACGCAGCAGGTAGAGTAGATATCCTGGGCAAGGCTTTGAGATTTCGAGATTCCGAAAATGCAGCTGTAGTTGCAAGGTCTGGAAACCCATCACCCCAGCACAGGGCTCGGAATGAAACGCAATTCAAATATGGCAGTCGTTGATTCAGCTGACCATAGTCAGAAGGTGGGATATAACCGTCGTTGCTGCTCTGCATTTCCCCACATCTCGGTCCTTACAGCGCTATGGATGGACTTCGACTGTATGGCTGTCGCGAAACTGTACTGATTCACTGGCAACACCAAGCCAGGATCTTTTCGTACAAACAAAGCTGGTCTAGGATCTTGTTTCCGGAGGAAGAAGACCAAGACTAGCTCCTACTTGTGGTGCAATCTGCAGGTAGGCCTCCGAAACAACGAAGTCGATACTGCTGAGTTGCAACATATTGAGCATTGTGAGGCCGGCAATCTTCAGCTGCGTCATGTTTGGAGACAAAAGACAACCATGGCAATGAATTCTGTGACAGAATTCTACGGACCGTAAACTTTCGTCGGACTACTATCTTCGGCAGAGGTGTTGACCCGAACTTGGACACCGGCACCGGAGGAGCCTCCGATACTGAAGCTCAGAAAGCTCAGAACACTGGAGTTGTCCAGCTCATGGGTTTCTCATGTCTGTAGTCCTCGACTCCTCGTCGTGTGGAGTTGGAAGCGGCGCCGAACACTGGTTCGGCTATCGCCGGCCCAGGTCCACGCCAAAAAAAGATAGTACTATGTGCTAGAAGATAAATGATCGTTCACTACCGTTATAATTGTACCATGTTTACTATTCGACTGTAGCTACGCGACAACTTTCGCCCTTATCAAGAATAATGAGTCTAGGTTGTAGGCACGAGCCCTAAGTTGCGCTCTTGATCAGCTCTTGAGAGAGACTGAGACAGTTTACTCCTGTCCGACGTCAGAAAGGATCCAGAGCAATGGGCAAGGATGTCTACATGCGCCAACTTACCACAATACGAAGTGCAGTTTCCAGGACAGTCTCTTGCCATAATTTAAGAAAGTCGCCGTCCTTGTAATCGTCGTGGTCCAAGTCCATGTATCCTTCGGGAGATTCCTTTCGCGGGACGACCCCCATGGAACGTCCTGAATAAATCATTAATCTTCTTGCTGTGCACTTCGACGAGCTTGCAGCAGTGACATACCATTGACTTGCGTGTCAGACGCGATCTTCAACGTGGCTTTAGCAGCATCTTCAATTAAGGCAAATCCAACACCCTTCCCAGTGAGGAAATCTTGGATATCCTATGACAGAATGGGGGTTCGCATGTACCTGCGTAGCATTTCGCAAAGGAACGTCATGAGAACGGATACTGTATGATCCTCGACAATTTCAGAGTCTACGAGAAACTTACCATGGCGCAACGAAATTCACCCGGATTCTTTCTTTCCAGGCAGTTCGGCGCAGGCTCCTCATCAGTCCCCGTCCCCCCATTTCAATGCGTTATACTGTGGCGAGCCTGGCTGATCTGCATAGGCCGCGATGCTGCCTTTCAGGATCAAGCACCGGTCACGAGAAGCATCCAAGGGCTGTCGGCGGAAGTAATGCATTGCGAGTTTTGCCGTATAAGCTAGCCCGAGCAGATTGATCTCAATGATACGCAGGTCAGGCTTGACCGGTGGAAGCGACGGGTCTACTGGGCTTTAGCTAATGAACCTTTCCAAGGCTGGAATCCTGTCGGCAGTGTTACCTTGCAATGTGTACAGATCGTCGGCTCCTACGATGCCCGCATTTCCAATGACAACATCAACACTTTTGTGCGGGGAGTTTTGGACGGCTGCCTCGAAGACACGAACTTGGTCTTCCCAGCTTCTCACGTCACAGCGGACAAACTGGCCCTTCCTACCATCCATTCAAAATTAGAAAGGCTCTCTCGCGGACGTAGCTATGTTGGGGAGGGCAACGATGCCGTGTCATACCCAGCAAGCTCAGTCGCCACAAGTTCCTTCCCAGCTGCTTCGTTGAAGTCTGCGACTGTCACGTAGGAGCTTCAGCCCTCGAATAAATAAATTATTAGTCATGCAGATGTTCCTTCAGTGTTCAATACGTTTGCTGTTGATGGTCATATCAAGCTTACCCGGCCTCCGCAAATGCCAGGGCATACGCCTTCCCGAGGCTGCTCGCTCCTTAACTTGCCATTAGCAGAGTATGGTTTTTAAAGTAGAAAGGCAGATTCAGCCATCTATTACCTCCTGTCACAATCACCGATTTTCCCTTGAGTCTGTCCAAATTGAGTTCTGGCGTGATCGGCAAGGGGCCATTATCGTGATATTCCGCGACGGACATGGTAAATATCAATTCGTTTTAGACGAAGTATATAGCGAATCAATTGAACTATGGATTTGTCTATACGAGTTTATTTCGTTAATGATTTGTTTTTTATAATGCGTCCGTAGAAAGGGCATGGAGATCTCGGGGTATCCGCGCTTTCGGGATACGCCGACCGCTGCCAACCTTGGTGGATCAAGACTGAGAATGTCTGATATCATAGCTTGTCCTACAGTGGTGCGTGCGACATGTCTCATGCTCGACATCTTCGTAAGACCTACCAGAAATAGGAATCTCGTCGATCCATTCGTCTCTCACTACTTCCACAATATGACTGAGTAGTTGTCCTCTAATCGGGCAGTTCTATGTGAACCAGCGGCGCAGTGGGATACGGAAGCAGCAGAGCAGAAGACCCAGAATGAGCTACTGCTAGAGTTTGTGCACAGCCGATCGAGAAGATTCGCGAACTAGGATATCGACCGCTGCCTATACCGGAAGGTAGCCCAGTTCCAGGCAAGGATCTACATATCCGAGAACACCTGGTAACAGTTTGCGACGGTACTCGAATTGGTATCCGTATGTACTCACCAAGCCAATAGGCCAGAGTCTGGAGCCCCGTAGAGCTCCAGAGTATCCCTCTCCTTAGGCCACAAATGACAGCTAAAATGTTCTCGTGTGGGTGTGTTACGCTCTCCAAAATCCAGCAGGCAACTGTCACTACTGACTATATGCGACCATGAGAGTCCGGACGGCATCCAGACGAACTTGCAATCGATCCTAAAAGAATCGTCATTGACGGTGGAAGTGCAGGGGTAAATATCGTAAGTTACTTCTTTACCAACTGTGTGCCCTTGCTGAGCATATACAGTCTGCCGTTCTTGCGCAAATGACTCGACTCGAGATCGTGGTCTGACAGATATTGTTGGATAGATCCTAATATCTCAGTGGCATACCATCCAGCAAATGGCCCGTAGATCAGTATGAATATCAGAGCTATAAGCAATATGAAACTGCCCTGGTTTTGCCATCCTAGAGGATGCAATGGTTCTGGGATCACTATATTGCCAATTCTGCCCAGAAGGCAGATCCACTTGCCAGTCCACTGATCTCTCCATCTCCATCGGGACTGCCTCCTGATGTGAGGGCTTTGTTAGTTACCTAAAGATAGAGGAATATGATAGTCACTACAGCACTGCAAGTTGCTGGCATGGGCGCGCTGTGCAATAAAGGCATCCCATATGCCTCCGCTCTGGGCAAAGTTAGGTAAGATGGCGTGCTTCCAGTTTACGTCGATTAATAGCACAAGCTTTCATAGCCGTTACTGCCTTTGGCGCTTTTCTGCGATCGCGTTAGGGAGCTGACGATTTTCGTCCTGGCTTACCCCATGGATTCTACATCCACCCCAACTTCCAGCCGCGTTGTAGTATGTCCTGATGGTAGCGGACTGGATTAAAAGATTCCGTCTTTCTGATATTCATTTACCGCTGTCTTGGGGCTTGAATATATGTCCCTCTTAATGAATAATCGGAGAATACCATGAACCGCGAGAATTTGGCTCAACGAGATGATGTCTAAAACTCTAGACACTAAACACGCCTTTATTGAAAATAACATCTCTCAAGAGCTCATAACGAAAATGTGAGAAGTTCTATTGGAGTTCACTGTACGTAGAACCTTCATATGCTAAGATCAAAAGGCCCAAGGTACAAGGTGAAAGGTGAGAGGCACAGAATGTATGCGAGAGTCCGCCAAAGTAATCAACAGAATATCTAGGGCTATGCTGCACCAGGGCTGACAACTGTTCCAATTGCCGGGATCATGATATGCCAAGTGCCTTTCGCAGAGTCAACGGTTGGACGGTTAAGTTATCCGAAGCCCCAGCAATTCGGATCAGTGGCGGCGATGGCCGAGACAACAACGCATAGCATGATAACTGTGAATGAGAATGGCTATATGCAGGGATGCAGAAAGCCATGTGGAGACAGACAATTTAAAGACTCTCCTTTGTGTCCGAATCTTGTACTTCTTGGCCCCCCAGGCTGCAACGGAGAGCAAGAGTCGATTGCGGTTTACGAGCCTTCCAGAATCTGAGATTGGAGGCGAGTCCCTTCTTCTACCGTGTATCTCATGTAAAGCATGCGATATTTTCTCCACTGACAACTGGATCGTGCAATGGCAGGACTACGACTGGCGGTACGGAACGATCCAACGTTCTGGAAACTGAGGCAACGGCCTTGGTCTTACTGCTGCGCACGCTGCTGAAAAAAAAAAGAAAAAAAAAAAAAAAAGGTAGCGCATGGTATGTGGAAGCTTTCTGCGCGTAATTCAGTATTGATTGCTCTGATTTTGGGTTGTTTCCGACCGTTGAGGTGTTGCGTGTGGGCGCTGTGGTAGATTTCAATAGAGAATTCGATTTTGAACATCGAACCACCTGCTACTGTCAAAGCTAAGAACTTACAGAGTGACTTGACTCCCACTGCAGGCCTGAACCAGAAGACATGAAGGAAGCAACATTCTAAGAGTATCCATCCACAAGGTATTCCGAGGCTGTAAAGGAACTAGGAATCTGAATATCGCTGTCGAACAGGGCTCCGTCTTATTCTTTGTCAGCCATTGCTAAATTTGTTCTTAGCCACTGGAGTCCCTTGTCATTTAGACGCCGTTGTGCCATCAGCGACGCTGAAACCTGGTAGCCCAGTTACTCAGCGGTCATGGCGCTACGAAGAGTTTGCCGTTTACGGCAGTCGTAAGCAAGGATGCAATGCTTATCATAGGCCTTGTTTCTGATCGACAGGCAGAGTCATGATCGCCGTCAGCCTTACGAGAGCATCTGAGGTGCCCGCTGTCAAATTGTCAGATCGGGCAGATCTCAACAAGAAGCTGCATGAAAGTTGACTGACTGTACGACAGCCTTTCCATGTCATTGAATGAAGAACATAAGACACAGTGAGAATTTACCTCGTTTCTGCCAAGGAAACAGGATTTTGTCTTCTGGCATCACGGCAACGTGGGCGAGGATCTTGAGGCTAACGAGTCTCCATATCGGCGCTTGAAGTAGCTTCTTTTGTTTATCCGGTGCATAAGGTCATATTAATCCCTACATGAAGCGATATGCGATAGGATAAACCCGGATGTCTCGGCAGCTCCGACGGCGGCCTGGATCGAGGTTCTCCAGCACTACAGAGACGTGGTCCCTGCAATCCACATGCCCTATAAAAACTCTGCTGGCGACCTGTAATTGGAGGGCTTCGAGAATCTTTAATTTATAACAGAACGTGGAGGGCTGAACTGCAGATGGGGCACCAGTCCTGCCTAGCCCTGAGAGCAACCTTGGACCGGCCAGCAACGCAAGCCACAAGCGACCAATCACTTATGCATCTGTACGAAGTTGACAGTTCACGCTGAGAGATGCGTGGCCGTCATTGGACATTGGGCATTTCCGCGATCCATCCTCTCAGACTCAGCAGAGGACGCACAGTGTGTCCCAAAAATAGACCGCCACAGACTATCTCTTCAGCTGATTCTGCGGGCCCTCAACGAACTATTGGGAACCAACTAGTACCTTTTTCGTCCGATAAGTCCGACACTATCAGACGCGAGTCAAGATAGTTCACAGCAGCCGGAATTGAGTTTCGAGCCTCAAGTTTGAAAGCAACTGCCGATCAACGCCTATGCTCGGTGCGGACCTGAATCCATGCTCGCAGTCTCCCAATCACCTTTTGCTAGCATTAGATCGACTTTGGATTTTCGGTGTGTCTCTAGGCATTATTATTGGTGGCGGTGACTATTCTAGGTATCTACAGAACACATGTCTGGATCGGCACACCCCTTTTTGCGAAATTAATTGGGACGGCGATCACTGTGGTGTTGCAACAGCCAGCCACGATAAGAACTAATAAACTTAGCATCTGCGCTGGCAGATAATATCGCCAACAATTGGCGTCCGTCGTCAATTCTCCGTCGGACTTCGTGGACTAAGTTATGAGTCTAATCCTAGCCAAGCATGCAGTCGCTGGAACCCACCTGGATCTGTCTCTTTGCAGCTTCATCTGGCTGTGTGTCAGCTTTAACACAACCAAATTTTCTGGCGTCCAATGCGCATTGGACAAAGCGGGATGTGTTCTTGGTCCACTTGTGACGCGCTTGCTGGACAGCACATGGAGTATAAAGTGCACACGGCTGCTGCGTCCGTCGGAAAATGGCTCAGACCCTGGCGTTGCTTTTTCCCTCTTCAAGTTGGATAATAAGATCGACAATCAGCGATGGCACGCCATTGGAAGTCATGGGCGGTAGTTTTGTCCTTCCTCTGCACCTTACAGTGGGTGCATGGGAGCGACAGCCGCGAGGCCCGGTCTCTTTTCCCTCCCAAGACAGTGGTGTTTCCGATCACACTGACATGGGAGGACTGGGCTCCTGCAGGTATTCCTCGCAAAACTATTTTGGTCAATGGCCAGTCTCCCGGTCCAACGCTCGAGGTGTCGCAGGGAGATACCGTGGAGTTCGTGGTTAATAACCAGCTGCCGTTCGAGACCACTATCCACTTCCACGGTTCGTCATTTCTTTTCCACAGCCACTCCCATTTACTTTATGTGTGTAACTAATAGGCTCTTTCGCAATAGGAATTGACCAGTTGGACACGCCATGGTCGGACGGAGTGCCAGGGTTGTCACAGAGGCCAATCCAACCCGGCGCACAGTTTCTATACAAGTGGAAGGCGACCCAGTATGGGAGCTATATGTACCATGCCCATCGAAGGGGCCAGATTGACGACGGCCTCACCGGGGCAATTTACATCCACCCGGACCGGTCTGTTGAGAAACCCTTTCACTTGATCAGCAGCGACCCAGTGGAACTCGCAGCCATAGAGCTGGCCGAATTCAAAACTCGCCCAGTTCTGCTTTCGGATTGGCGAAAGCTGACCTCGGAAGAAACATGGGCTGCGGAGGAAGCTGATGGATACGATTCTTATTGTGTCAATGCTCTTCTGGTGAACGGAAAGGGATCGATATCTTGTCTAAGCCAGGAAACTATCCAAGAGGCTATGGCTCCTACAACGAAGCTTCTTTTAGGAAATAACACACTATCGGATATTGGGTAAGTTTCTCTGCATATCTTTGACAATTCAGAAAGCACATTACAGAGAAACGCTGACCCTAGACAGATGCTTCCCCCCGCTGCCTGTAACGCAAGGCGACTACCCAAGTGATCCGAGTGCTGTTCCTGACAGCGTCTTCTCTGGTTGCACGGCATCAAGAGGCCCGGAGGAGGTGTTAGTGGTGAACTCAATTGCGCGCTACGCCAGCTTCGACCTCATTAACGGAGGAGGCACGCTGACGCCCGCTTTCTCAATCGACGAGCACCCCATGTGGGTGTATGCCGTCGACGGACGCTATGTCGAGCCCTTTTCGGTGGACGCCGTCTACATTGCGAATGGTGTCCGATACTCGGTTCTGGTCAAGCTGGACAAGACCCCTGGGGACTACACAGTGCGCGTTTCCAATTACGGCCTCAGCCAGCTTATCAACAGCACGGCGGTTCTCCACTACAACAATCCAGGTCCTCGCAAGAAGGAACCATCGGTTCCTAGCATTACTATCACGGGCACTAATACCACAGCAGACACCGTCATCCTCGATGATTCCATGATTGTCCCGTTCCCTGTCGAGGTCCCGTCCTCTGACGTGGCGAACACGTTCGTCTTGACTCTTGGCCACTACAATGCCTCGTATCGGTGGACTCTGGGGAACACAACGTTCCCGCTGCAGCTTGAAGATGACTCGCCGGCACTCTTCGATCTCTCCAATGCACCGAAGGGTCTCAGCGTGGAGACAAAGAACGGGACCTGGGTAGACATAATTTTCAACGTGTCGCCGCCCATACAGCCCCCTCACCCTATCCACAAGCACTCCAACAAGTTCTTTGTAATTGGCCAAGGCGATGGCCCTTGGAATTACTCTTCTGTTGCAGAGGCCATGGAGCACATTCCCGAGAGCTTTAACCTCAAGACGCCGCAAATGAGGGATACTTTCCCCACTCCACCGGCGGCGACGGGCCCGGTTTGGCTGGCCATTCGATACCAGGTGGTTAATCCCGGTCCGTTCTTGGTCCACTGCCATATTCAAGTCCATCTCAGCGGAGGAATGGCCCTCGCGCTGATCGATGGCGCGGATGTCTGGCCTGAGGTCCCTCCAGAGTACCTGTATCGAAATGGGTTCCCATTCTAACTTACATAATTGGGGGCGGCTGTTTGAATGTATAATTTAGTGTCTAATTTATTCGCATATACTCATAAAGTTATACATTTCTTCGTTGAGCCCACAAGGTGGGAGGGAATCTGTGATCCTTCATACGTTTCTTTTAACGAACCTGGCCGTCCGCACACTCGGCTCCAGCGTCAGAGCCGTGCCATCAAGAAGACCCTTGATCGGATCAGCCAGATCTGCTGACTGGCCTCGCCCAGGACGTATTTCAAAGTTCGCGATGAGCTGTAGCAGGACGGTGTATACCAAGCGGAAAGCCAGGTGAGAGGCCACACACATGCGCGACCCGTACCCAAACGCAAATTGATGGACATGCTTATCGGGATGATCCAGCCATCTTTCCGGGTAGAATTGCCAGGGGTTTGTAAAGGCGTCCTCGTCTTTACCATATGGTTTTAGCGGCTGTTGTTTTCTCTTCTTAGTAGTAGGACCGATGAACTTACCTCTGTTACAAGCCCAAACATTTAAGAACACCATCGTTCCCTTCGGGATAACGAGGTCGCCGTATGTGGCCTCGGCCGTGGTCTCGCGAGGCATTGCTAGCGGCAACGCGGAGTAGAAACGCAGAACTTCTTTCGTGAAGGCCGTGATATACGGCACATCTGGCGTTTCATCGTAGTTCGAACCCAGAGCTCCTGCGTCTCTGATCGCTTCGAATGCCTTTGTCTGGATATCCGGCTGGTGGGCCAGGAGGAGAATTGCCCAGGCTATAGTTGGCTGGGTGCTGTCCGATCCCTTTTTTAACGAGTTCAGTGTAAATTATTGTCCCTCCTCTGCCATATTTTCACGGAAGAATAGATCACTCACTGCCATCATACTCAAACTAATACTCATTAGTTCATTATGAGATAAAATCACGGACTCCGGATCCCGAATCACATTCCCCTGGATGCAAGGCACGTCGGTATTATTCTTAATTCTCTCGCGCAGACCGTCAAACAAGACGTTGTTATACGCGATCCGCCGCTGTCCGATCTGCGCGGAGTGAGCAGAGGACTTCTGGAGTCCCAGTCGAGACAGAATGGGTTCCAGGACCCGCAAGAGCGGGATGTAGTTTGCCAGATTCTTGGATGTAGAGCGCAGTCGAGAAATTTCTTCCTCGACCTCGATGACTTCTACATAGAATTTGTCCGAGGTCAAGTCCTTGGTATCGGAGACTCTGCATTAAACTATTAGAATGTGCAAGCAATCATCTCATACGTGGAGGTGGCTGATGGAACCTTGTTCCGTAGTTCAACGACAGGACGATATTGAGAGAGAGACGCTTGACGGCGTTTTCGAAATCGAAATCGGTCTCCCCGTTATTCGCCTCTCTTTTCACTTCGTCGACAAAGTCTTTTGTTTCGCGAATGACGAGCTTCGAGGGATCTGATTAGCATGACTATGGTCTGACCAGGTGGGAAATTTGATTTATTATTCTCTACCGGCTCGTAACTCTGGACTTTGACCCGATTCAACGCCGCAGCAGCGAGCTTCCTCCTGTTCTTGCAACTTTCGCTCCAGGGACTAGTTCCGATGCTGGCAATATTCTTACTTACAACCCCGTGGAAGATATAGAACAGGGGTCGAGAAACTAGGGCAGATGTCTGCGAGAGAAACAGCACTTTCGCAGACTCAACTGAATTAACTATGATCACCGGTCGATTTCCGAGCTGAACTTGGTAGACCGGCCCGAATGTCTTGGACCATTGTCGGTATTGTTCGGCTGAAAATGAAGAGAGGACCTGCGGCTGGTTGGTGTGTGTTTTTTGCAACTGGATATCTAGATATACATCGCGTTGAGGGAAATAGGGTTGTGATAATTAATTACCTGAGGAATATTTCCAACGAGGGGCAGACCTCCCGGCCCTGGGATTCCCTTGACTCGGGCTCGCCATCGGATAATCTCGTTCACGATAAGGTATGCTGCGAACAAGAACAATCCTCCCTCGATGGGAAGAAGAAAGTACGACAGATCAGCAGCCATTGTCCTACGCGAAGTCGTGTTTCGCCGCTGGAATGCAGGCGTCTGCAGAGGGAATCCCGAGGCACCAACGACTTCATATATGAGCGAGCATCGCAGGCGACAGATAGATACCCCCGATTCTCCGAGACGACACACGAATCACGGCCCGATAATAGATAATATGCTATGAGCACGCAATCAGAAACCGGCCTTAGTCAGGACAACATGCACGGCTCGTTGTGGCTGCAGACGGTCGAGTCGGTGTTCGGGCCGTAGTCCGCGCGAAGTCTGTAATTAGTACTAAGTGGTACTTTGGATCGATGAATAATATTAATATGCTACTCGCGGATGGTAAGAGATAGCAGTTGGTAAAGTGGGTGAGCTGTTCTGCGCTCTTTGATTGAGTGGAACTCGCATATTCCGCACACCACCATGTCTGGGACACAGACGACGTTGCATACGCGCTGCCTTAGACTCGCCTAGTCACTGCCGATCATCTCTGGGTCTGTGGGGGCTGGAAGTCGTTGCTTCTTTTCTACGTTAATTAAATACTGAGTACGGAGATTCATTTATTCATTTCCTCCCCCATCACGTCTTGATGTTGAAATCGCTAGCTTTAGGTTTTTCCGCCTTGACTCCCCCGAAGAGCCTCTTCTTCGTCCCAGGGAACATGAACGGGAGCCAGGAGTGCCCTTTGGTCCAAACACGGCCCTCCCAGATGGCTTCGCTGGGGAGCGATTCGCGTGTCCCCTGTGCCTGGATCGCAGTTGCGACGTCTTCAACAGCCTTCCACACGCGAAGAAGATTCTCTCCGGCGAAAAGCCGCGCTTGCTTGTCCGTGGCACCTCGCGCCAGGAGAGCGGCGACTAGATCGGGGTATTTGGAGACGTCCTGAGCCAAAAGAGACAATCAGCATATAGTCTAGGAAAAAAAAAAACAATCCGGCTGGACTTCAGATGTCAGTGTCAGCTACTCACCTCGAGTCCAATCGGGGTGTCCGGAGTGCCACTGTAGTCGCCTCCAACGCCAACATGTTCCCAGCCTGCGACCTTCGCAATGTGGAAGACATGATCGACCACGTCGTCGATGTTGGCTGCATCCGGGTCCTCCATGTTCAGGAAGCGAGTGACGAAGGTGACCATCACGATGCCGCCATTCCGCTTGACATTCCGCAGGACATCATCCGGGACATGTCGAAGGTGCTTCTGAACCGAGTACGCGCCGGAATGGGAGAAGATGATGGGTGCGCGTGTGACGGACAAGACATCACGCATGGTCTGATGCGACACATGCGACAAATCGATCATCATTCCTATGCGGTTCAATTCCTTGACGTACTCGTGTCCGAACGACGAGAGGCCGTGATCTTCTGAGCCCTTCGCGACGGTGGATGCGGATGTCGCGAAGGCGTTGTCGCAGTTGTGCGTCGTCGTGATGTAGCGGACTCCCAGGTCGTAGAACTGACGAATCGATGCAATCGAGTTGCCCACTTGGTGTCCTCCTTCGATGCCTAGCATGCTGGCGATTCGGCCCTTGCGAAACGCCTTTCGTACACAGCTTGAATGCTCGCAGTAATGCAGCGTCGATGGGTACTGCTCGATCATCCGTTTCGCAACATCAACCTGCTCAAGAGTGTCTCGGACGGACGACTAGGGCTTATCAGTGAACATGGCCGCTGTGAAAGAGTGAAGGGACCCAAGGTAGCAAGTAATACCGTAGGATCATCGTGGTAATCTTGTGGCTCGCAATCAACCCAAACGCTCCAGAACTGCCCTCCCATCTGCCCCTGTTGCATCCGATAAAGATCCGTGTGTCCCAACAAGGGCCGGGAAAGATTGAGGCCCTCATACAGCTTATTCTGCAGCTCAACTCGCAGCATATACGGCAGGTCATTGTGCCCGTCAATCAACGGCACGGCTTTCAAGACGTTCCTCGCACGCGCCCGATAGTCCGTAGGATCTGGCTGGGAGAACTCAGGGACAATCCCGCTCGCCAGACGCAGGACAGGGGATATCAGTAGGCCGACAGTAGCTCCGAAAATAACCAATGGCCAGCTTCCCAGCCGGCGCACCAGGGATGCACCCTGTCTCCCGGACGGGCGGACGGTCAGGGCCGACGCGCTGTTCACATTACTGCTATCGCCATTATTAGCACCCTGGTCCGGGCTGTCGTCGGCTGGCGCGGTTCTCGTTGGCCCTCGTGTGGCGAATGCCGGGGTAGCCATCGTGGAAGAGGCGATCTTTACTGTCAGTCCAGTCTACCGGGCTCTTGGAACAGATATATATCCCCCAGCGTTCGCAATCCTTCGTGTTCCGGTGACTCTCCGACTTGCTCGGCTTGATAGCGAGATCCATTCTGTCGTATGCTCGGAACCGGATTCCCTTACTAACGGAACTGGGTTCTTCAGGATCTGAGAGTTGACGCTCAATAGGCGAAGGGAAGCGGGTTTCGGTCCGGGGCCCGAATGACCATCGCCTATATGATAGCTGCAAGATTATAAGCATGATTGTGGAGCCGTGTGGTGCAATATTTCCGGTGCTGCAGCTTTTAGAGGCGCGTTTCTTATCGACGACGGCCCGTAGCTTCTGCACGTTGTCCAGTAAAAGCAGCAGCCATGCATAGAAGGGGTCACACCTGGGCAAAGGCGCAGAGGTACAAAGGTACGATCGTCTTCATGTATAAATATCGGTCGGCCGCCAGTACTGTCTCTTGTTGCAGGACAGCACGCTAAGATACTCGCCAGCGGTCAATCCTTACTGAATGTCCGAGATGGATACCAAATACGCTGAGGCCACGGACGCGAAACCCGCCCACCAAGAGGTGGAGACTGGAGGTTTCCAGAGTGAAATCGATCCCAAGGTGGAAAAGTCGCTTCTGCGGCGTCTGGATCTCGTTATCCTTCCTACTCTTGGTGAGACCCCGATCCCTGCAGAGAGCGAAGACGGACTATAAGACAGGAAGAGAAGGCATGGGTTCTAATGCGGCTTGGGGGCGAACAGGTCTCGTTTATCTCACTCACACACTTGACCGAGCCAATCTTGGAAATGCGAAGAGTGGCACGTTGGAGAAGGATCTCGGTCTGCACGGAAACCAGTACAACCTTGTCTTGATCTTCTTCTACGTCACGTACTCCATTTTCGGCATTCCGGCCAGCATCCTGGCGAAGAGGTTCAATGCGGCCGTCGTTGTGCCCCTGCTGGTCATCGGCTGGGGTGCTGTGGCCATGGGTTCCGCGGGAGTGAGTGGCTTTCGAGGCCTGTTGGGCTGCCGCATCGCCATGGGAGTACTGGAAGCAGGATTCTTCCCGTGTGCGACCTTCTACGCCTCGTTGTTCTATAAGCGGAATGAGCTGACCGTGAGATTGTCGGCTTTCTACATGATGGGGTTTATTGCGGTACGTAAACCCGTCGCTGGGGGTTTCGCCTTAGGGCAGGGCGGAGGGCTAATAATAACCATCCGATCAGGGAGCCATCAGCGGACTCATTTCATGGAGCGTGTTTCAGTGGCACAGGCACCTCAAGGTAAAGGACCGTCCCGTGCAATGTTAAATTCTGTTACGACGGACTGACCACACGAAAGGGATGGCAATACCTCTTCCTCATCGAAGGCGCTATGACCTCTGGGATCGGGCTCTGGGCTCTCCTCTGGCTCCCGCGCAACGTACAGACCTCGTGGTTGTTTAACGACGAGCAGAAGCGAGTCGCAGACCTGAGAATGGCTGGGGACAAGGCGGATTTCTCCCGGGCCGAGGGGTTGAAGGCCCTCAAGGACTGGAAGGTCTGGCTGTTCGGCGCTTCTGCCCTCCTTTACGGCGTGGGCGTGGCAAGTAGCTCGAACTTCCTACCGGTAAGCGGAACTCGGATCGCACAAATGGTGGAAAAGGGAAATTAGTTTGCGAACATTCACTGACTGTGGTAATAGGTCATGATCAAACGCTTAACGACGAGCACTTCCAAAGCCAACCTCTACACCCTGGGACCGAACCTGATGGCGGCCGCTGTCCAGCTCGCCACTTGCTACTTATCCGACCGGACGCAACAGAGAGCCTGGTTCACCATGGGTCCTATCTTCATCTCGATGATCGGCTGGGTGCTGCTGGGTTCGTTGCCCCTCGTGCACCACGCAGGGGCTGGATACTTCCTGATCTACGTCGAGATTTTCGGGACCTTCACGCCCGCCGTGCTAATACCCGCGTGGGTCGCAGAGAATAATCCGTCGAAGTCTCGGAGAGCCGTGGCGATTGGATTGGTGACGACGTTCCAGAACCTGGGGGGGATTATCTCGTCGTGCGTGTACCGGGCACAGGACGCGCCTACGTATCGACCAGCGCTGATCACAGTCGCCGGCTGCCAGTTCGGCTTCCTGATTATCTGCCTGGCGCTACGGCAGACGTACGTTGTGCTGAACGGTCGACTGGCCGCGAAAGGCGATCAGGGGTTCCCGTACATTCTGTAGTCGTAGTGCAGCAGCATGGTTCCAGCGCATCCCAGGGTTGAATGCAATGCAATGCAACGATTCCGCAGGGGCGAGGAAATTTCACAGGATTTATGACTGGAGCTGAGCTGCGTAAACCCTGGACCCCCGAAACTCTAAAACCGGGCTACTGCAGCTCTCTCATCGTAGGACTGCTCCCTATGGCGAACTGTGCGGACCGCTCCAGGGCTAGTTCCTCGAACGTCGATCGTGGCCCACTGGGGATTTTATTATTCGCAAACGGATTGACGACATTTCCACCCCTTCTTGCATCGCCTGGCTCCCGCGTTTGCCGATCATTAATTATTATGGCCGCCGTTGCGCTTGGAAATCAGGCTGCGAATCGGGGCCCCATATCTGCTCTATCTCGACACACCGGACTGCTCCAGGCTTCAAGAGGCTCGTTCCCCGCCCATTCCCGCGATCGTGTGGAGTTGGCGTACGTCGGAAGTCAGTCAGTCTTGACTGAACATCTCTCAATTGAATCCATCCTGTGCGCCGAGTCCAGATGGAGAGTCCTGCGTCGGTTGTAGGCCAGGAGCTGCCCAGCGGCCAACCGCGGAGAGCCAGCAAGGTGTGTAGTTGTGTGGTCGCATCTCCTGCACTGCTGCCCCCGTCACTTGTACGACAGGCAGGAGGCAGGAGGCAGTTCATTCCGCTGATCTTGTTCGTGCCAGGCGTGCGAAACATGTCGTATGAAGAAGATCAAGTGCGACGAGTCGAGGCCGACTTGTCGGTACTGCAAGCGCCGCAGGTTGCCCTGTGAGTATCGTAAAGAGAACCAGCCAGTGTAAGTACGCCGGAGAGAGACTCGAAAAGAATCAGAAATTAACCCTGTGCTCGTAGCAAGGATCCGACGTTGAATCTCATCTTCGAGAAGTTGAACCGACTGCAGGAGTCCGTCCAGGCCGTCGAGGGACGACTTACGAGCCTGGATGCGCGCTCTTCACGGGCGCCTCGTCCTCCTCCCTCGACGAAATTCGTCCACGGAGTGCCTTCGCCCGATTCCACGAGAGACGACGGTGTCCAGCCGTTGTCGCTACCGGCGTTGGATTCTGTACTCGGGTCGTGCGACTCTCACAGCCGAGTCCCTCCTCCGACATCAGGCGTGCTGCGATGGGATTGCTGTCGGAGATTCTTTCCAAACCTATTCAGCCAATACCAGGATCCAGATCGCGTCTCGACATATTCAGCCCTGGCCAATTTCTCAATGCCAGCCGCTCTGTATGCAGAGCCGTCGGGCGAGGATCCACCGGCATTCCAGTATATCAGGAACTACCTCAACTATGTCTACCCGTTGTATCCGATCGTGTGCGAACAGGCGATATCGGATATGACGAACAGCTTTATTCGGAATGGTCCGCGGACGAACATACAATCGGTGCTGATCTTCCTGATGATGTGTCTGGCCAAGTTGTATGCGCCCGTCACTCCGAATGAACAGATGGCCGCTGAGGACGACTTGAACCGAGCAGTGCAGATCTTGAACTGGATACCTTCGGAGCACAGTTTGGAGCATGCCCAGGCACAGTTCTTGGCTGCGCTGTGCTTCTCCAAGTTCTCCATGCTTTCTACCTGCGTGTCTTTCCTGCAGCGCTCGTCTGCTATCCTCTACGAGTTTCTTCTTCGGTAACTCACCCCCTCCTCTTACAGCCTTGTCGTCACCTAGCACGCATGCTAACTAGTCACAGAAAGGTCCTGTCTTCCTCCCAGATTAAGCTGACTACCCGGACAACCGGCGTGCGTCTGTTCTGGGTTGTCCTGAGCATGGAGCGCGACCTAGCCTGGGAGACACCACTCTACACTCTAGGCCCGCTGTCCGGCCTCGAAGACCGTCTGCCTCTGCCCTCAGAGTGCATGGTGCGAGCCTCCACGTCGGCGGATGCCTCCTGTCCGGAGACATTCCATACCGCCATCGACGCCTGCTATCCTCTCTTCCTGGCAGAGACGTGCCTTCGACAGATCTACTGGCGGGTCGGCGGCGCTCCCGAACTGCAGGAAGACTACACCTACGACAGAGAAACCCACTTCTACTCACCACGCAGTCCACCTTCGCCGGCTGCAGCGCCCGACCTGCCCGTCGTGAGGGAACTGAGCTCGCAGGTCTCTGAATGGCTGGAATCGGTCCCTTCGTCCGCAAACTGGAGCCCGAACGCAGAATCAGGAACCGCGAATCAGTTAAGCACCAGAATCAAGATCCAGTACTGGCTGTGCCGATTTGGCATTCATAAATCCGCCCTGTATCATTTGCTGCAGTCGGGTTCCTCTCCTTCGTCTGCCAATGGGCTGGCTCACGCCCGAGCACTGGCGGCTCTGGAGGCCGCGTCGCGCTGTCTTTATATTTTCTACGAGGAAAGCTTTCTTGCAGACGCGGTGCTTGCTCACAGGTACGGGTTCTAGTTTCTTAACACGCAGTTTTGTCTGACATTGAACAACTGCTAAGTGATCTACAGGATTATGATGCTGCTCGTTGTCTTCTCTGCTGCATTGATGGTCCACGGGCCGGACGTAGTGAGGACCGCGTGTCCGGACCTGCCCATCGCGATGGACATCTTAGTCGAGAGGTGTGCGCAGCGACTAGATGCCTTGATCAACCGCACTGTTGGCAGCCACGGCGAGAAAAGGCGCAGGAGTCGCTGGTTGTCCGAGGATCTGGACGCTTTCCTGGTCGACGTTGGAATGTCCCGGAAGCGTCGTGACTCTGTAGTCCTAGGGAGTTGACATGGCAGTCAGTTGTGCGGGGTGTTGGGCAGGCCCCGAGACTATCAAAAAACGTTCTATCTTGGAGTATGAGAGACTTGCTGTCTGTGGAATCAAACGCTGCAAGTCTAGTCTATGATCCTGGCGTATGGGTTTACAAATATTTCTAGAATGGAACAATGGCGCGAAGGATGACGATATTATAATAACGACCGAAATATACATCTGTTCAAGGAGCATGTGGCATTCCGTTTTATCCTCGCGGCGCATTTAGTATGTCGCTGAAGACATTATGTTCTTTCATGTCACTTGCTACGTCCACAATAATGCCGAACCATGCAGATTGCAATACTCGAGAGCTGGAGGGCACGGTGGGTTGGCAATGTTATTCGACCTGCCCATGTCCCCTTTTTCTTGCCTTTGACTTCCCCTTGTACGCTTCATGGTCAAGCTATCCCCTAGTCTTCTAGAGTCGTCCTGGCTGTTGCATTCTATACCGCGGTAAAGGCCAAAATCCCTGACGCTCTGTTGCAGATCGGCAATACGGTGCTCGTGCTGGATGCATGCGTCTATTCTAGACGATTGAGTTCGGTCGTGTAGAGGATATAAGAAATGTCAGGGTGGGTGCAATGCACTTGCAGCGTTGTTCTTTAGCCCTAATCCTCCAGTAAAAACAATTGACCAGTGCCGGGCTCGATCCGGCGACCTCATCGGTGTTAACGATGCGAGATAACCAGCTACTCCAACCGGCCAGTTGTTGCCTGCATTGGCAGTAATCTTGTATTTTCAGAATAGGCATTCATAATAGGGTAAGGCAGCATACCTAACCTCTTCCTTTCGGCTCGGCCAGAACAAGCCTTCGGCTTTATCTCGCCCAGAATACCTGCGTGGGGCTACCATAACCGAACTTCTGCCTGGAAATCGGCTGTAATGGTCATAACTGGAAGACCAAGGGACGATCGCCGAGCGGGGATCCATTTTAGACTCTGCAGGGAGCGCCGAAACGGGAACTGCTGCCAACAATGTCGGGGCCTGGGCTGAGACCCTGTCGTACGATGGCTACGGGGAAACGGTGAGATATGAGTCCCCCAGTCAATCCCGAAGCAGACTCAGCTTTTATGTGACTGCCCAAGCGCCGAGTCGGGGACAGAACGTCTCTTTGCACAACTATCACGCAGATGGATGGAGGAATATACGTATAGGTGAACCATTGGAAACAATATAAATGTGGGAGAGGTGCCGCGGCATTGCCTGGTCGAATTCATTCCGAATTCTCAACCTTCGAATGCTCAATTCTCCATCGATCGCGCGTATTGCAAGCAAGAAACTCCTTCGAAGTCATTCACGGACATTCGCTTCATCTATGATCACCATGTCTGCCTCCAACTCCGCCGCCTGGCTGACTGCCCCGAAGGCCCATCCGTTGCAAGTCACGGAAGCACCTCTCTGGAAGCCAGATGAAAATAAGATCCTTATCAAAAACCACGCCGTTGCCATTAATCCCGTTGATGGCAGCCTTCAGGCCAAAGCCTGGTGGCCCATGGACTATCCCACCATCTTAGGACAAGATGTCGCCGGCGAGGTCGCTGCCATCGGTCCCAGCGTCACCCGCTTCAAGCCTGGAGACCGCGTGCTCGGTCACGCAGTAGGCATGGCTACGAAGCGCAACCAGGATAATGGCTTCCAAGCATACACGATTGTCCCCGTCCACATGGCTAGCGAACTGCCGGGCCATGTTTCGTTCGAAAGAGCTGCAGTCATCCCCCTTGGGCTCTCAACTGCTGCATGTGGTCTTTACCAGGACTCTCACCTCAACCTGCAACTTCCCAGCGAGCCCCGTCAGCGGCCCACTGGATCGACTGTTCTGGTATGGGGAGGCGCGTCCAGTGTCGGGAGCAATGCGATTCAGCTCGCTGTTGCTGCCGGCTATGAAGTGGTCAGCACGGCATCCCCGAAGAACTTCGAATACGTGAAAAGGCTAGGGGCGAGAGAGGTCTTCGATTACCACAGCCCAGATATCACAAGTAAGCTCGCTTCCTCTCTAGAAGGCAAGACACTTGCCGGTACTATGGATTGTATCGGCTTCTCTGCCACCCCTCTTTGCGTGGATGTTGTTTCCAAGTCGGTTGGGAATAGGTTTATCGCTACTGTGAAGGGATTCTCTGGAGATCTGCCTAAGGATGTCACGTTGAAGAGCGTGTTCGGAACTACCCTCACGGATAACAACGTAGGCGAGGCAATCTATGTCGACTTCCTGCCGAAGGCCCTGACTGCTGGCACGTTCGTTCCGGCGCCAGAGCCACTTGTTGCCGGGAAGGGGCTGGAGAGTATTCAGCAGGCCGTTGATCTCCAGGCCAAGGGTATGTCAGCCCAGAAGGTGGTTGTGGTTCTATGACTTAGAGGTATCGTGGTAAAGTTGGGGAATGTTGAGTTTGGTATTGTTATGCAGATTGAAACTGTCCCGTAGATTGAATGATAATCAGATTTGTTCGATCGGATGTGATGACGAAGCTTAGGAACAGTAAGACTATCTGTGCAACTCAGAGAGCACGCGCATTAATAATTCAGGACTAAACCAAGAGAATACTCTCTTCCAAGGAACACGCTTCCTGTTCCTCCATCTTTCACTTCCGGAGCTTCCACATCTCTTCCTCCCAGACAACGAGCTTGCCTCATAGAGACAGCACGACATGGTGGCTACCTCTTCTACTGCCCCGTGAATCTACAAATGCAAGGATCTTACTCCTCTAATCGGGACTGGCAAGTCCATTTGGCAGGTCGATAAGGCTATGTGATGTGCGCAATGAGCCGCTAGAGACAGCTAGGGGCCGGCTGGAAGAAGCAGCCGGGAGCTATATTTTGGGAGCCCAGAGTTTCCGTGAAGAAGACTGCCAAAATACGTATCCTCGTAGTTACACCGTAAAATTAAGTGCCACCGTGCATAAGATGCTACAGCTGCGCCTTCAAATCCTTGAGATCAGACGATTCACCGACCCTCCAACTGACGTCTCCCCCTGCATTCTGCCCGTCTTTCCAGCGCCAGCGAGGAATATCCTGCTTTCCTCTCTCCAGAACATGTCTGATCCAGTTTCCTACGACAGGTAGCATCTTGAATGCATGTCCTGAGTCTCCCGTAGCCACTACCAGGTTCTCCTTCCCCGGCACATAGTCAATCACGTACTCCGAGTCAGCGGTGTCAGCACACCAGCACAGCTTTTTGTTAATTATCGGTCGATCGGCAAGAGCGGGAAGCGTATCCTTGAGAAGTTTGCGTATCTTAGCCTCGTCATGGCTGGGTATCCAGTCGTTGTCGGCTGGGGGAACTGACAGACCCGCTTCGTTGAAGTTCGTATATCCGGCACCGGAGGGGCATATCTTGAAGAGACCAGTGCGTGGATCAGGTTCGAAAAAGAACCCCAGGTCCCTGGCGTATGTGACGGGAATCCCACGAAGCTTCTCCGCTTCCTCCGGTGTGAGCTGAGTGTGTCCGACGCTGAACGCCCTGGCCAGAATTTGCCCGCCGACCTGAGGTAGCAACGCAGGCAATGATGCGCCTAGCGTGAGTACCACACGGTCAGAGCGGTATTCTCTGCCTGAATCAGCGCGGACTCCAACGCATGTGGCACCGTCGAAAAGGAGAGACTGGGCACCCTCTCCGAAGTGAAACTCCACGTCGTAGGCGCAGCAGGCAGCATACGTAGCCCTCAGCGCATCAGCGGAGTGAGCGTAGCCTGCGAAACGGTTGAAATAACCAGTCCATTGCATAGGCCCATCGAAGACTGGAGCTACAGACCTGATGTCATTCCTGGAGTTCAGCGGCTCGATCAAACCCTTAAATGCCGGGTGAGACGATATTGAAGCCAAAGCTTTTGCGAGAGACCGTTTACTCTTTTCGGGAGCAGCGGATGAGGTCCCAAGCAGGTAACCGGTCTGATGGTAGTAGGGAGCAAACAGAGGCGTTTTCCACTCCCTGATCGCTTCCAAGGCCAGGTCCGTGTAGAACGGGTCTTCGTACTCGGCTCTGATGATCTTGTTCAGGTCGTTCGCAGCTGAAATTTCTGGGGGAATGGCAGGGCTCTTTTCCAGCACGGTGATATTGCGGTATCCAGCTTTCACGAGGCGATAGGCTGTGGAGAGGCCGAAAGTGCCCGCTCCGACAATGAGGATGGAGGAGCTCTTGTCCATGACGACTTTAGGTGTAGCACACAGCTCGATTTTAGGAATATTTGAGCTCCTGAAAAAATCAAGAATCCTGACATGTTTGCTTTACATAGATGCTCTGTGGATATTCCAAGCCGATATCGTTCGACGATGACTACGGAGCCCTTCCGAGATACCGCGTATCGAAGCGCATTTGGGGCATCTGCAAGCGACGTGCATAATAATCAGGTTGGATTTCATGCCGAGTCTATGCTGGTGTGCGCTAATCGCTGTTAGAAGTGGAAGAAAGTAAAGACGACGCGCACCATTCCTTGAGAGAGGGGCTTGAACGCCTTCCAGCTAAAACTCATGCTGTAAGTGCGTCTGTTGATAACATTGTCTCATCTTACGCTATCGCAACCAACCAGACAGTGTCTTCCCCGGTTGACTCCGAGATATTGGAAGGTGCATTTCCACTATCTCCTATCCATGACGCAGATAAGCTAGATAGGTCCTCGTGTCGACCTGCCTTCTTTTCCCATCGCTCGTCCGTGCTGTCTATAGACAGATGCAAGCTGTAGGGCGCTCACTTGGACATCCATCTTGCCCCTGCCTGAAATCTGCCTGTGCCTAGAGCCTTGAATTTACACGAGATGGGACGCCGTGAGATCCGAGCTTCCCCTCAGCAAAAGGAGCCTGGTGAGATGCGAACGCGCAGTGGATGTTGGAAGTGTCGAGGTGCGGAGATAGCTCTGCCATTCTGGGTTCCCATGCTGATCGTTTAGTTGCGCAGAACGACGGGTCAAATGTCCAGGTAAAGGATGCACCATGAACTCTATCAGGAAAGGCTGTTGTGAATGGTAATCATTGAGCCTGCATAAGAGCAACGACCCATCTGCCGACACTGTGAGCGGCTTGGTTTCAGATGCATCTACGACATCCGCTTGACGTGGCAGCCTATCCCTATTCTTAACTATGATAAACTCGACAGACCACGGCTTATGGCGCCCGCGACAAGAGACTGGATGTTCATTAATACTCACATGGGTGACTTCGCCAACGCCGACTGGATCGAATCATCGTCATCCGAAGGTCTATCCTCGCGTGAGACCTCCTCTTCCTTGTGTGGTACTCTGCGCAGCGTCAGTACGTCCAGTCCGCACAGCTCACCATGCACTGTCATGGAGAGATTGGTATCCGTATCGCGCTCACGCATGCGTCTGCAGTCGCCTCTTCCCTGCCTGTCTCCTCTGACTCTCAGTCATGACGATGGCTATCTGTGGGAGTACTTTGACAGATGTATCACGCCCCAGTGCGCAGTCGATGACACGGTCAACCCATATCGCCAAGTTGTCCTTAGGCTAGCAGCATCGTCACCGGAAGGCCCCCTACTGCAGTGCGTGCTCGCGGCGTCGGCGATCCAGCTGCATAATTTGGACTGCACTGGCTTGGAAACTAGGATGTGGCAGCACCGTGCCAATGCCCTGGCGCTGTTGCGGAGGGAAGTAGAAACCAGTTGCACAGGGACCAGTCCCAGAGGAAAAGACTGTCGAGCAGCAGCTCAGATCCTTGGCTCCGCCACCATGTTCTGTTTCTCCGAGGTGAGTCCGCAAGGATCTCATGAACTATCCAAACAATCTGACGAAGCTCCCAGGGTCTTCGAGACTGCTCTGAATCATGGACTGCACATGTAGATTTCGCGTGCTCATATCTTCAACAGTATATCGAGCGTAACCGACATCTTGATGCCGAGCAAACTGCCCTAGTAGAGTTTTCGGTGGCTTACCTATACTCACATAGGATTCTAGCAGAGACAGCCTCTGCTAGGGCCTTTTCTCCAACTCTCGATCTTCAAAGCCTCCACGGTGGTACTGGTAGATCAGCAGTCCAGACACTCATTGGGTGCTCAGATAAACTGCTCGCTTTAATATCGGCAACGTCAGAAATTGCCCGCGACAGCGAACTCCTAGGACAGACACCCAAGCTCATTTCTCGCCGTAATGGTGTTGAGAGACTGCTCCACGAGCTCTGCCAGCCATTTCAACAGGACTCGGGATCTTCCGAAGCGGAAGCTGTTGTTCTAGAAGAAGTCAAGCGGCTCACTGCCTTACTGTACCTATACTCCCGCGTCGACAAGTCGGGCCCTCGAGAATCAAGTGTCATACAGCTTACAGACAAGATTCTGCACTTGCTCCACCGTATCTCGCTCCGTACGAATACAGTCCTCTGGACTCTGTTCATTGTTGCTACTCTCGGTGTCAGACCGGAGGCCGACGAGCATCGAAAACTGGTCCTAGCTAAACTGGCTGCGCTGCAAGAAACAAGGCAACTTGGCAGTGTTAGAAAGGCGAGACAGCTCATTGAAGATGTGTGGAAGACCCGGGATCGTGAGAAAGACGAAGCCACGAAAGCCTGGTCAATCAGTTTATGGCTAGTGTGTGACACGACCATCACTATGTGTGTGACAACAAAACTCAACCCAAGCCTTTCCTCTGGCCTGCTTAAGACCTCAGAAAGTTGAGCAAATCCTCGTTCACTTCATCATTGTTGATATTGTGAATTGCATTAGAGCCTCCCTGATAAATTTTTAGTTTCCCTTGAGGCAAAGGCTTCGCTGACTTGAGCCCGGCAGCCTCGATGGGGACAACCTGGTCGTCGTCGCCATGGAGAACAAGCACAGGAATGTTGATTCTCTTGAAGTCCTCCGTGAAATCGGTTTCTGACCAGTCCTTGATACAGTCATATGTTGTTTTGAAGCTCGAATTCATTCCCTGCTGCCACCAACTTCGAATTTAGCCCTCACTCCGCTGGGCACCGGGTCGATTAAATCCGAAAAAGGTCCGCTTGGAATGTCCAAGAACAATTGAGCGCGATCTTTGCGCATGGCCTGCCTGAATGAATCGAAGACTGGCAATTCGGTTCCTTCTACGTTTGCCGTGGTTTTAGCATGAGAGGTGGCACAGCAGCAACGAGGACGGCTTTCTTGATCCGACTTGCTCCATACTTGCCGAGGAAATGGGTGACTTCGCCTCCGCCATGCGAATGTCCGACCATCATAGCATCATCGACTTTGAGATGCTCAAAGAGCTCCTCGAGATCGTCGACGAAAGTATCTATATTATTTCCATACTAAGTTTCCGTTGAGCGTCCATGGCCGCGTCTATTATGCACAATTACCAGATAGCCTTGGTCGGCTAGGAAGGCCATCTGATTCTCCCAGTTGTCACAGCTCAAGGGCCAACCGTGCGAGAAGGTAACGATTTGCCCGTTCAGGATACCCCAATCCTTATGGAAGAGTTCGGCTCCATCTCGAAGCTTCATATATGGCATGATCGATAAGTTGGTTGGCTAAGTAAGTTTTGGTACTACAGTAATGGAATAATGAATCTAGTCCTAACCTTCTTAATTGCGAAGGTTAGAATATATATTAACCATTGTTGACTTCACATAAGGCAAGGTTTTATGGTAGGAAGTGCAGCTGCCAATGAGCTAGGGGCTTACTTGAGGATGTAGGGATGCTGTGGCTTTAGCAGTAGCTGATTTTGAACTAGATAAAGATCCACTAAGACTGTAATATCCTTATCCTTTTCTATAGTTAGTTTACATGATGGGCTTGTCTTGAGGAGCTTAAGGATGCATTCATTCTATTGCTTGCACCATTCTAGGGCATTGTGTTATTGAGAAATCATAGACCATTCCAGCATGGGAACTGAAGATTCCGGCATAGAGCGGAGACTGAATAGGGTAATCCAATTCAACACTTGCTGTCGAACCCCATCCATCACTTTTGTGCCGGGAGGTCTGCCGTGCGTTATGCTTCTGCTCCCTCCCTCCGCCCACTAGATTATATCTGCAGACAGATGCCTGGCTATGCCACCATAAGCTGCTTCTCCATTCGACGCTATTATTGCGCCGCCGTATCCACCACCACGCCTGCAGCCTCAGACAACTTAGATTGGAATGCTAAGCATTGTCGAGGTCCCTGGCTCGGTATAATCATAGTAAAAGGGGAGGGAGGGAGCCCATGGTATCGTGGGAGAATGTCTTCTCTGCCACTGCCCTAGGAAGGACGCAAACCTATATAAGGGGAGTCACAATGCAGAGGATGCTAGATTTTGGGAGGGGGTTGTGAAAGGGATGGCTCAAAGATCAACGGTGGAACAATGTCCGCGCAGGATGCATAATAAATTTCCTAACCTTTAGGCCGCCAGTGCTGACCACACGTATTGCACATTCGCCCGACAATGAGACCAGGGAATCTGGGTGTCAGTAGGGACTGTAAAGTTAGTACGGTCTTGTGTGTGACATTGGCCGCTCCTCACCACGGCCCCGGGGGCAAGCCCCAGTTGTCTTCAATGCGATTTCGATTGCGACCGTCCCCACGACATATCTCTTCCAAGGTTTGCGGAAGCTGTCTACTATTCCGGTCTTCGCCCAATGGGGGCTCGTGGGGGCGAAAAATTGCCCAATACCCCTAGCGAACGAAGTTCATGGATCGGGAGGGGACTCTGATGGATCCATCCTCATTAGCTTCTAATATGAGAAACGAGATAATGCACTAGCTGGATATGCATAAAGAGTACCTGACCAATCCCAGGTTAGGCTAAGTAGATGTTTGCGTAGGTGCCACTGTGATCGTCGAGGCCGAGTCTCCTGAAGATAATAGAAAGGAGCATTATTGAGTCAACATCCACAGCCAACGTTAATCATCTTGGTCATTCTGCATGCAGCTCGATTTCCGCGACCCCATTAGTGGGGCTGCCTTCTTGCCGTGACCGGTCAACGCCCAGCACGGCGCCCTCATTTTCACTCCGGAGCTTACGGGGCCCGCACAAACAGATTGAGAATGGTGGCTAGTCCAGCAAAGGCAACATACTAATAGCAACCAGGACATTCCATTAGCATAGACACTCCGACAGATTCAAAGATGGCAATGCAACATGTTGCAATGTTGAGGTGACCTACCATGACCCACACCATCCTCAACGCCTCAAAGTACGTCTTCCTAACCAAGACTTGTTGATCTGCATTCAGTCCAAAAGTGCTAATCTCCCCCACACTCGAAGCAGCAAGGTCGCCATTGAATTCGCGGGCTAAAGATGAGTTCGAGCCGAGCTGGGTTGCTAACTCCTCGTTCTTCGGATTCATCTCATTCTGAAAGACCACGCCACTGACGAAAACTGAGATAGCGGTGGAAAGTGACCGGACAAACCCCATTGTCGCAGTCACGGCAGCCGTATCACGAACACTTGTAGCAGCTTGAGCCGCCAGGATAGGCGCCTCGATATTCATGCCCACGCCGATCCCGACCAGAATCAAGAAGATGATTAGTTTGGTTATGTTGGATTCGAATTTGAGACTGATTAGCAGGCCCGAACCAAGGACCAAAAAGCCCTGCGCAATATACATCAGGGGGAGATATTTCCCAGTTTGCTGCATGAAAATCCCCGCTGCGGCTGCGGCCAGGGAACATGAGACGATTAGCGGGAGGAGGTATAGTCCTGATGTCAACGCTGTCGCGGCCAGGACGGACTGCGCGTACAGGGGTAGGTAATATGCCTGCCCGATGAAGACGTATGAATTACTCGCAAAGACAACGTACGGCGCTACCTTGGTCGGCGAGGTAAACAGCCAAACAGGGATAATGGGATTCTTGGCAATCTTCCACTCATTGACTAGAAACAGCGCCATCGCTGCTGTTCCGGAAACTAGCAGACAGATCACCGTTGCGGAGGACCAGGAGTAGACGACGTCGCCAAAGTCAAGGGCTAGGAGGACCATCAGAGAGCCCCCTACAATTAGAAGGCTTCCTGTCCAGTCGATGACTTTTAGGCCAGCGGCGATTGGGGTTCGAGGGCTTGGGACTCTCATGAAGAATAGTAAGACAAGAAATGAGGCGGCCCCGACCGGTACTATTGGTTGAGTTAGCTTTAGCTTAGGGTCATGACATGAAATGGAAGGTCTCACGATTGATCCAAAAACACCATCTCCAGCTAAACAACAGTCAGCCTTGTCGTTAATCAAAATGGAGCGGCACCTGCCTCAGCCTTGTTGTAAAAACGCCGCCCAACACCGGTCCTATGGCACTTCCAACCGCCCAAACCAGTGAGGTGATGGCGAGATACAGCCCTCGATTCCGCAACGAAAACATATCACTGACAACAATATTGGCCATTATCCCCATACCTGAGCCCCCCAGTCCCTGAATTGCACGACCCACGATCAAAGCACCCATTTGCGGTGCAAGGGCGCAGACAAGACTTCCGACCAAAAAAAGGGCTACCGCGATCAGCATGATCGGTTTCCGGCCCCAGATGTCGGAGACGGATCCCCATACCGGAGTCATCGCTGCGTAGGCTAGAGTATAGGCGCTCCCCACCCAAATATAACCGGCGGCGGACTTGAACGTGCCGACTATGGCGGGAATTGCGGGAGTGACGATCGTTAAATCAAGGGCAGAGAGGAGCACGGACAGACAGAGTGACATCATGGTCCAGGCGATGTTGGTGGTGGGGTCTGCTCGCCGGACCAAGAGCCAAGCGGCATTGTCAACGGTGGTGTTAGGGATATCGGCAGGGGGCAATGAGGCGCGATTGTTTGTGGTATGTTTTGGACCAAATAATAGAGAAACTCTAGCAAGTCCAAGAGCCTTGGACATGGTCGAGACGAACGCGCTAAAGAGCGAAGAATTGTGCAGATGGGGGGAATGAGGGGAAAGCGGAGGGAGGAAGCTTGCCCCTCAGTACAAATGCACTTCAATTTCAACTAAACAAGTCGAGCACTACCAGACTTTCTCGAACAACATAGCAGGCCATGGTTAGCGGGCTAAAAGGTCTCTGCGGAAGCATCGCAGTCTACCTAGCTCGGCATGGGGCAAAGAATCTCACATTATTGAGCACCAATAGTTGATCATTTATTTTGATGATAATGGTTCTAATTTCTTTATGCAATGAATGACTGCTAGTGGCATTTTAATGACATCTTTGGGGTTTTAGGGTTGATTTCAGGAAGGAGTGAAATCTATAAAGATATCATGGTCCAGTTCTCCCTCTTTCCGGTCTACACACCACAATGACCTACCTACCTGGGACGGTCAGCTTCTCTGTCATACATTACATGGTTGACCAGATCATTACCCAAGATTTCAACATGGATCAGAATATCTGAAGGTTGGTCGCATTCATTCTGTTTTGCCATCGCGGACTTCCCTTTCTTCGCTACACAGGAATTTAGTTTCAGCGCCCTCTGAAAAGTTACACGTTCCCTGACAAAAGAATGCCGGACCCTACTCTTCTCAAAGCTGCAAGATACGGCCCTTTCTTACGCACCATGGGCCATGAGACTAGTTCCTGCGAGATTCTGCAGAAGAAGATACCTTGATGAAAAGGGGAATTCGTCTGGGTTTCCTAGCTTTAACGCTTCAGCATACGCGGATTCATCGTGTCGGAACCAAGATTAACCAATACCTACTTCTTGGAGCATTAGAAGAACATGCACCAGTGGATTAAGGAAGGCTCTATAAGAAGTCCCATTTACGAACCTGTGGGGTTTGAGAATGCTGCGGAGGGGCTGGTCAGAATCTTCCAACGGAAAACAAAGGAGACCTTGCTGAAATTCGAATAAGGGACTCGATTTTGTTGTAGAGGAATTGAAACTAGTAGGGGGAATGCGCATAGATCAATTTTCTTTGTTACCTAGTCTTTTCTTTCTTTTTTATTCCATTCGAAACCTCGGTTTCCAATTTTTGGCTGTGTGATCGCCTTGCACTGCGCATCACATACCGTCTCCTGTTTATTTTATTTTTTTTTCTCTTCCATGTACTGGATACCACGTTTTGCATTTACGAACAGTCTTTCGATAAATGCGAGTCCATGGTGTACTCCTATGCAGGAAAACCCCATTCAGCATCCTGGAGATAGGAATCCGAATCCCTATGCCAAATTTTTCAACAAGGCTAGGTCTCTTGCGATAGCAAGAATCGGCGAATCCTAGGAGTAAAGAATACATAGGCCGCCGACTGAAAATCTATATTTGGCAAAGAATAGCATGTGAATACTTGGCGTGCAAGACAGTCTCGATGGCCAGGGTTCCACTTCATTCTTCTCGGCTAGTCAAGGGCGAAGTGCTAGAATAAACTCTAAGTCATAGCTGCAACATTTAGGCCAATACTGAAGCATTGTATTTCGTCACTGCGAGGTTCCATGTTGGCCACTCGGCCAAAAGGATGTGCCAAGGCACAAGCCTTCAGCCTGCACTGGACCATCAACATTCCATAGCTGTCGGAGGGATTGTTGCTCCATGAGTTCTGTGCTCCACGCGATATCATCATCCAAGTGGATATCCACGGAGAGATTATTGTTCCGTGGCGTGGCAATAGAATTGTCAGGTCTAAACTCAATTGCTCGCAAAATCTAATGCCTCGGCCCACCTCGTGGTGCCTCTCAGGCTATTTCAACTTGCACATTCGCCTTTCTATGTCAGCTATACTTCCTTTTAATTCGCGGAACTGACAGGAGAATGTTGTCTCTTAACATTTCATCTTATTCAAAACCATCCGAATATCAGGTTTCGGAGCTGCCTAAGCCGCATCTCGTCAACTCGAAAGATGTGATCGTCAAGGTTTATGCGGCTAGCATTAACCCGATCGACGTCAAGCGAGCTGATGGGCTTCTGAAACTGGCACTGAAAGACTCGTAAGTATCAATCACCTTTCATCTCTTCACATGGTGATAATAAACAGTCTAGTTTTCCATATAAAATCGGCTATGATTGTGCTGGCGTAGTTACAGAAATAGGGCCGGATGTGCACCAGTTCAAGATTGGAGATGCAGTGTATATTAGGCTACCTGAAGTTTCCCGAGGTACAGACGAGTCATATCGATAATACCGGTCATTACTTGCTGAAAAGAAAAAAAACCAGGATCATGCAGTGAATTTGTTACATGTTCGGAGGAATATATTGGCCTTAAACCGCCTTCGCTGTCTTTCGAAGAGGCAGCCTCCATTCCGCTGGCAGCAATGACTGCGCTCCAGGCGCTCCAGAAGTACCCTGGTGACCTTGCCGGGAAATCAGTCTTTGTGCCTGCAGGCTGTTTGTCTCTCCTAAAATTCCAGGTTTTGATCCATTCGCTAATAGTGTATGTTAGTAAGTGGGACGGGTTTATTTGCATGCCAACTTGCAAAAAATGTATTCCATGCTGGAAAGGTCATCACTACAGTTTCGACTGCGAAAATTCCGAAACTGAAAGAGCTTCTAGGTGAAGACACTGTAGATGAGGGTAAGGTCCTTCCCTTTTATCCCCTTCAACTTCTGTGTTCCTCTTCCTAACTTTTCTAAAGTCATCGACTACACGAAATCTGACCCTAGGGATGTCATTGAGCATGGCTCGGTAGACTTTCTTTTCGACACAGTTAGCCTCGCTATGGAGTACTTGTGCTTGATGCGACCGGGGTCTAGCCGTATCGTATCCATCTCAACCTTGCCATCTGGTGATCAGCTACAGGCTTCATCGCTCATGGATCTGCCTCACAAACCTACTATCCCGTTTATTTTCCGAATGGCACTTAACTTGCTAGACCAGACTCGCAAGTTCAGAGCACGGCGTTATGGGACAGAGTATTCGTACATGTTCCTGGAATCTAGTGGCAAAGATTTGGATGAACTACGGCGTTATGTTGAAGAGGGCAGACTCAAAACCGTTGTGGGGACAACCGTTGACATTCGAGATATTAAAGCTGTGCGAGATGCTTGCGAGGTAGTTTACAGCGGGCGCAATGGTCTAGGAAAGACGGTAGTCCGTGTTTTCAAGCCCGAAAACTGATGTTGAGTTCAGTTTTGCATCCCAGAAACACCAACATCAGACAAATTGACAAAAGATTCCTAATTTGAGTCGGATCAGGCTGCGGCTAGTGATGCCATAGAGATTCAGAGGAAATAATTGTAATTGATGGAAGCGAACAGTGTCCTGTATCACTCATGACCCCTTTTGCCACTTATACTGAGTTCCATAGTAATGAATGCCGTGTCTCTGTTATACTATGCCATTCAAAATTCGCTTCATAGCCTGTCAAGTAGTTGATCAGCAGGAACACTTAGCTGACATTAATTAACTATTTCTTTACTCTAAATCTACAGGACAGCAATCATAAACAGCAATGGACTCCTTGTATACAGGCAAACCCAAACACACAATGTGATAAATGGGTCTCCTAAGAAATCTTCAAAACTACCTCACTGGGTAACTAGTTCAGCTTCAGTCCAGTCCCATAACTGCTTCCCCATCTCCTTGCTTTGTGAATACTTATTGTGTGGTTTGAAATGTCCAACAGGGATATAATATCCACCATTGACAAGGTCCTCCTTTTTCGCACCAGCAGCCGCCCATAGCTGATTATGTGCGCCTTGTGAAACTGATGACCCGAAGAACCGCAATGTTTTGGATCCCAAGGCTATGATGGATGAGCGCTGATTAATAGGGTCGTATAAACCGGTGAGGATAACGCCTGGATGAACAGAAACCGATGTGATCGATGGATAGCGCCGGCTAAGTTCGGCAGCGAAAAGGATGTTGGCAACTTTGGATGCGCCATATCGAGCATTGATGTTGACCTCTTTCAGCTTTTCTTGATCCAGGATTGTGTTAAACGAAGGAGCAAGATTATGCATCACTGAAGCTACCGACACAACGCGAACATCGGAGTGAGCATCTTCGGCTGTCCTGAGCAGGGCCGGTAACAAAAGCTTTGTGAGTAGGAAGTGGCCGGTATGGTTGGTCCCAAACTGAATTTCGTGGCCAATTTCCGTTTCGCCGGGGGGCAGAGCCATAACACCGGCGTTAAGGATCAGTCTGTCAAGTCGTTGGGATTGGACGTTGAAAAGCTCGGCGGCGTTTCTAATCGATTTGGTGGACGTCAAGTCCAAGGGAAGCCAAATGATTTCTATATCATCTGGAATGGATGACTTGATTGACTTGATCGCCTCCGCAGCTTTGGATTCCGAACGAGCGCCCATGAAAACTTTACTCGGACGATGCTTTGCTAGCTGGAGGATTGTCTCCTTACCAAGACCAGCATTTCCTGAAACCAATTAGACATGAAATTGCTCTAATTATCAAAACAAATTCAACCTACCACCTGTTACCAGCACAACTTTTCCGGACAGATCCGGGATGTTGCGATCGGGGTTGAAGTTGACTCCACCCACATAGTTCAATGGGTTGGCGAAGGCAGCGATGAATCCAGCCATTTCAAAACCAATGTTGCTGGAAGACCCCTTGAGCTCTATCCCCAGACAGAATGGACCAATTTCCACAATCTTCAGAGGCCTTCAAGTATATACCCAAGAGTCGGAGCAACTATCTCCCCGAATTATCTCCCAAACGCCTCCTACTGCTTGGTTAGTGAGTGGGGCAGTCTGAAAAGTCCAATCCTAAATTGGTTGTAAAACTTCCAAGAAACTTAAATCTCCATTTCAGGGGGGGTGGCGTTCAAGTACAATAACACTTAATAAACTGATCTCAAATGTGGGTTCATCTTTTTGATGTATACGAGCCACATTGAGAAGATGAGCGGTGGACACACACATGGCTGTCATATTGTAAGTACTAGCAACAAAAGTATGTTCTTGCAACTATTAAGTTCACCGGCGTAGTTATTTTTTTTCGAGTCAGAACTGTAAATTCTAATCACGCAGTAGTTGTAGTTAATTGATGTTGATATCAGTCACTACACAGCCAGCTAGATATGACGAGTGTTGATTCGAGCAATTTCAAATAGAATTTGGGGAGATGCTTTGTCTGTACCCACTTCCAACAGTTCTCATCCCAGTGAAGCTCAGCTGATCTTGGTCTGGACATGAAGTTGTGCATCGAGACTTTCTTGAAGCCCACAACTTCCTTCGAACAGGCCAAAATACCCTCCTCTGACCCTCATAATTTCCCAAGAGGCGAGCGTTGTATAGCCTTTTGCCGCATTCAAGGGAGCCTGTTTGTCCCAACTAGGTAGGACAAAGAGCAGAGATTTTTTGCTCGGATTGGTTCTGCGAAGAGGACTACTGCTGGCGATGTCATGCTTAATTGAATACACCCTGATCATTGAGGTTCATCATGGACCGTGTTGGTCGTCGCGGTATTTTGCTCTGGACCAGTGGCATGGTAGGGAGTCCCATCTTGGTAGCTATCGCATTCCACTGGATCCCCGCCGACAAGGACCTCAACTTGACCGATCCCGGGTGAACTGGGCCGGGATTATGTTCCTGATTCATGATAATCATTTTCAGCGTTCTATGCGAGCGGTATAGCGACTATTGGTTGGGTCGGCACTGAGCCCTAGGAACAATGGCCAACACCGTAACCTGCTTGGGGCTGCAAGCAAGTTATTGTTCCAGCATCATTCTGGCTTTCCTGGCTTCAGACCTCCAGGAACGCTGCGCCTATGAAGCATAGCGACCGTTGACCCTATGCAGCAACGCCGCTTCCGAATCCGCAAGATACTACTCTCCGTCGGCCCACTCTAGTAAGCAAAAGCGAATGTACTTGCAAGAGAAATTCTGTAACTCCATCATGCGAGACGAACCCGGTGTCCTCGATGGCATCACGGCGTCGCTGGATTTCGCGGAAACTCGGCAATGCATTCTGGTGGAGACCGAAGCATGGCCGTTCACACGCTAATAATCCGGGGAAATTTACCCCTCTCCTCTTCTCTCTCTCTTCCACTTAGGCCGGTCAATTGAGACGAGAGGACTCTGGAAGATGTTCACGCGGCAGCCGGAAATGGTCCAGACGAGCCGGGGAGGCGTACAAATCGCCTCCCCGCCGTCGCAGACTCAGCAGATAATCCGACAGATGAACGCTGCATACGACTGGACCGGCCCGGACGACCCAGATAATCCCCGGAACTTTCCTTTCGCTGTCCGAGTCCTGAGCATAGCTGCGATCACGTCCCTGGCCTTCGTCGCTACGTTCGCCGGAGCGATCTACGCACCGGCTCAAGAGGACGTGATGGAATCGTTCAATTGCACCTCTGAGGTCGCCATGCTGCCGTTGTCTCTATATAACCTGGGCCTGGCATTTGGTCCGCTCGTTGGCGCGCCGCTTTCCGAGACATATGGGAGAAAAGCCGTGTACGTAGTCACGACGCCCATCTTCGCTCTCTTCATGCTCGGCGGCGCGTTCGCCCAGGGCATCACCAGTCTGGCTGTCTGTCGGTTTTTCGCAGGGATGTTTGCCTCGCCGAACATTAACAATGCCTCTGCTACCATCCTCGATTTTACTGCTTCCCACCACCGCGGTGTGAGCTTGGGTATTTACTACTCTCTGCCGTCGTTCGGGGCATCACTCGCGCCTCTTGTGGGCGGTTTCGTCATGAAGACCAACAATTGGCGCTGGACGCAGTGGATCGCGATCATCGTGATTGTCTGTTTCTACGTCCCCGTCCTTCTGACGAAGGAGACGTACAAGAAGGTCATTCTGCGTCGACGGGCGATTAGAATGGGCGTCTCCGACTCCTCGTCCCAGCAAACATCCACGATAAGAGCAATCCGTTATTTCCTCACAGTCCTCATCCTACGGCCAGTTCACATGCTTGTCGTAGAGCCAATCGTCACCTTCGTCAGTCTGTACAACGGAATGCTCTTCGGCCTTCTGTACGCCTTCGTGACGTCTGTACCCTGGATCTTCCGTCGCTACTACGACTTCGACAAAACGGGGCAATCCCTCTCCTATCTAGGCGTGACCATCGGGACGATCCTCGCCTGTGTGCCTTTCGTCTTCATCGACAGGAACTTCTACCAGAAGCGCCTCCGTGAGTGGCAGCAGACGCACGACGCGAGCGAGCCTTTGCCACCGGAGAAGCGTCTTGTCCCTGCCATGGTAGGCGGGTTCCCGCTACCTGCCTCCTTGCTAGTCGCGGGCTGGACAGCTGAGTACCGGGTGCATTGGATCGTCCCCATTCTCTTCCAGGGTGTCGCTATGCTCAGCTCCTTGCTTATTTATGCAGGCGCAAATCTCTTCATGCTAGATACCTATGGCCCCTTGTACGGGGCATCTGCGTCCGGAGCGATGATGCTCAGCAGATATTTGTTGAGCTTTGCATTTCCCATGTTCACGCTACAAATGTTTGAGGCGCTGGGCGCGGGATGGGCGCTGAGCGTCCTCGCTCTACTAACCTTCCTTATGGCTCCGATACCATGGTGCTTCTGGGTCTTTGGCGAGCGGCTGAGGAGTAAGAGTAAATACGAGACGAGTGCATGATTAGTCTTCTACTTCCCCGAAGTGCTATCGTTGTCACCGTGTTTACCCAGAGACCGGACATCTTCATTTAATTCGTGAAACAAATACTGCTAAAAATAAAATTTTAGGCTAGCAGCGTTCAGGATCCTTCATTCATGGCACCATGTCACATTTACGAATCTTGGAGCAGAACAATCATAAAACAACATATCAAATCGAACTACAGTACCAAACCCTGTAGGCCAGCGAGCACGATGGCAATCAGACTGCTCGCAATAACAGGGGCAACCATCGGAGCAGCGCCACGAACACCAGAAGACGAAGACGAGGAACTCTTGGTGGTATTGGCCGTCGTGGAATTCACCCCGGAGACGTAGGTCACGTTATTCCGAGAGTACGTCACATTCAAGTTAAGACTCGCGGAGATGTCATATGGGAACGGCGCCGTGTAGTTATAAGTGGGCGTTGAGTTCCGATACGTGTCCACCACCTTCCAGTAGATACCGTGGCCGGCAGAGCAGGAATCGTTCGTGGTCGGGACCGGCCAGCTGGACCTGTAGACGGAGTATTGCTTCTGAGACAGCGGACCGGGCAGGGACTCATTCAGTAAGAGATTTGCCGGGTCGACCTTCCAGTTCACGTAGCCGGTCTTGTTCGCGACAAGCTGGAAGATATTGGCACCGCAGTCCCAGCGGCCGAGAGAAGGCAGCCCCCAGTTTGCTGAGACAGAAGCAATAGTGGAGTGGTGAGTGTAGACAGTGTCATCGACAGTGCCAACTAGATTCTGAGGAACAGCACCGCCGAGCAAGATGCTGAACACGCGGTTCTGCACCCCGTAGTGCTCGCTTTCATCAAACGTGAGCAACAGCAGCGTATTATCCCAGAAATACGTGTTGTTGGCTAGCCCTTCTACAAACCCGCGCAGCCAGGTCGATGCGAAGGTAACATTGGTGTCATGGGCATCGTTGGTCATGTTGGGGGTGATGAACGCCCACTGCGGCAGCTTGCGGCTATTCAGGTCATCGTAGAAGCTGGTAAAGTTCTTGATCTGACTCAGGGCAGAGTCGTTGTTCGCAATGGAGTTGAAGAGAATCAACGGGTTGTGCTTGCGCACATAGTCGTTCGCGAATGTGCGCTGGTTGGAATAATTGTAGCCCTGGAAACCCGGGAAGGGCAGCGCTTCCTGGTACTCGGCGAAGGAGATGTTCTTGGTGTCTAGCAGATCGACGACGGTGGAAACATTGTCTGGGATCTGATGGAAGGCGTCGTTATCCATTCCGAAGCTGTCTCCGCCGGCTGCTGCGCAATAATTCGGCTCAGAGACGTGCCCGACGGCGAAATAGTTCGTCAGGGTGATGCCTTTGCTGGCGAGCCATTTCTGATTGGGGTCGCCGGCTGCAGAGCTGTAGTCCTGCATTCAGTCAGTCGAGAAAACGAAGGGAAAAAAAATCAAGATAAAACTAAAACTAAAAATAAAACGGCAAAAAGATCAGCGACATACAATGTTCTCCAACCAGACCTGGTAGAAGCGGTCGAACGCGACCCCCTTGACATCCGACACGGGCGAACTGGGCAAAGTCGTTGCTTGGGCAGCTTGGATTGCCGACAGAGCAGGCTCACTGGTGGTGATTGTCGCAGCAGCAGCGACGCTCAGCACGCCGAGGAAGACAGGAAGAAAGACCATGGTGGGCAGACGGTGGGCGAGGAGGACGTGGTCTCAACAGAATAAACGGAGGCCCGACGTGCTGGCTGTGTGGCCCTTCATATACAGTACACCACTGTGCGCGAAAGAGGAGCTCGAAGATGCTTTGTTCTCCCCTGTTCTCGAATAACTTGGGAACCATTCAGGTCTCCAGATGGACAGCACGTTCCTGAAGTGTCTCACTCGCATCGCCTATCCATTGCAACAGTCGCGTGCGGAACTCCGAGATAACCGTCTCCGCGAGGCGAATAAGCAGCGGCCCATTGGTTGCCCAGCTTCTTCCCTGTAAATCAAGCTCGTTAAGCTCACTCGGCTACTGGGCTGACCCGCTGGATAAGACCACTGTAAGCTTTCCGCTAGTCTGCCTTGCAGGCCGGGCAACATCCGAAGCGCACATGGGGAATCGGCGCATTCTGACTCGTTTATATCTTATATCCTTTCCGCCGTCGCGCACGGCGGAGCTGCGCCACCGGTTCGACCGATGTGTGCCCGGCAGCAAGCAAGCAATACCACAAACCGACCTTTTTAACAGCCTTGCTGGCGGGCGTCCTCGTCGCATCCCAGAGCAGCAGGCATGGGCGTTGCGAAAATGAGCCCTCCCGAGGCTCCCAAACCGCCCCCGACCAGCTCGTGGCGGAAAAAATCCGTGCTCGTTGCTCTCGGTGCTGCTTGTCTGGTCATCGCGCTGGGTCTTGGTTTAGGGCTCGGGCTCGGCCTGGGCTTGAAGCATCATCGGAAACATGCTTCTTCCACCCTGGGCAGCTCCGGGTATAACCCACCGGTCGGGAATGAGTCCTGGAGGCTCCCCGCATCTGAATATGTGCTCGACATGGACAGCTGGGATCTCAATGCGCCGCCAGCCACACGGATATATAACTGGACATTTACCGAGATCGACGCCTTTCCGGACGGTAGGTGATTTCCGATGTAAAGTAAGGGCAGCCGCAGTCTAACATCTCTCCAGGAGTTCTACGAACAGTTCTAGCGATCAACGGCAAGTATCCCGGCCCTCTGGTTCGAGTGAACCGTGGCGACCGTCTCTTGATCAATGTGACCAACAACATGTCCAATGCAACAACCGTCCACTGCCACGGGCTGTTCCAAAATGGCACCAATTGGATGGACGGCGCGGCAGGGATTACCCAGTGCGCCATTCCTCCTGGACGGACGTTTCTCTACAATTTCACGGTAGAGAACCAGTTTGGCACCTTTTGGTACCACTCGCACGTAGAGACCCAGCGGATGGACGGCCTGTTTGGACCGCTGATCGTCCATGCCCCCGAAGAAGCAGGATACCGGAAACGTTATGGCTATACGAAGGACCAAATCCTGCTGCTTCAGGATTACTACCATGACTTGAGTGCGGCATACCTTCCAGACTATTTTGCGCCCGACAATGAGAATGCGGAGCCAGTGCCTGATAACGGGCTGATCCAAGGAACAAACTAGTGAGTGCAAGGCAGACGACCTCCTTAGATCATGGGCTGTTGTTGCATGAGTCTAAACAAGGTCGAATAGCTTCAATTGCTCCGCGTATGATGCGGACAGCGGTTACGCCTGCTACGACAACTCCACCAGGGCACTCTTCCCTGTTACGCGCAATAGCACAACCCGCTTCCGTATCCTCAACGTAGGAGGCTTTGCGACCTTTGAGTTTTCAGTGGATAATCACACCCTGACCGTGATCGAAGGCGACAGCACCATGGTCGAGCCCTTAAACATAAAGTCGTTGAAGATTGCCGCGGCCCAGCGCTACTCGTTCTTGGTCGATGCCAATCAGACTCCTACCAACTACTGGATGCGAGCGGAAATGGACACAGCTTGCTTTGCAGAGAATAACGATGTCCTTAACTCTACAGTCTTGGGCATTCTCGCCTACGACAACAGCTCTGCCTTGCCAGGAAGCGAGTCTGTGTCATGGAACATCCCCATGGATCCTCTGTGCGAGGACTTGAACTCCACGCTCCTGGTTCCCTCAGTTCCCAAAGTTGCGCCTCCAGCAGCCGATTTATATGTGGTCCAGTTCGCGTTTCAAATTGGTGCTTATACCTTGGACCGCGCGTATGTGAACGGCACCTCCTGGTCGCCGTCCGACATCCCGACCTTGAATCGCGTCGTCTCCAACCTGCGGGCTGGCAACTCCACCTATAATCAAACCGGGAGAGCACCTTCTTACGATCTAGACAATCAATTCATTCTTGATATCCCAGACAACAGGGCTGTGGACATCCTGCTCCAGAATTTCGACGATGGCTCCCACCCCTTCCACTTGCACGGCTATGCATTCTGGGTTATGGCCAGCTCCCAGGACCAGTACTTCCCATGGGAATCCTACGACTCTCTCAACACGACAAACCCCATGAGGCGAGACACAGTCATGGTGGATTCGTACGCGTGGACCCTCATTCGCGTCCAGGCTGATAATCCGGGCTTATGGGCTTTGCATTGCCATATCGCCTGGCATCTAGCGGCGGGCCTGCTGATGCAGCTCCAGACGCGCAATGACTTGATGAAAGACTGGGTTCTTCCCACTGATGTGTTGGATTTATGTAACGCTTAACGGTTAAATTGTATGTAATCTAAATATATTCCCATCTCCGCCGGCATGATTGATCTCTCACGCATGCTCATCGACGAGTACATGAACCAAACTATGATGGAACATCGTCCAAGACATTGTAGAAAAGTGAGTCGGGATTCCACTTGGCCTGCACACGCCGAATCTCTTGCAACATCGACTTCGTATATGCGAGATCCAGCATCGCCTCGCTGCCGTCCCATAGATTGTTTCCTTGGGAAGCGCCCGGGAGCCCCCTTGCCTCGTCATCGGTCCGAAGGATAGAGCTAATCTCCTCGAAGAATTGCTCCACTGCGCCCTTGCTCTCTGCTTTCTTGTACCAAGTGACAATCGGCACAGACACAGCGTAGTCTCTCGCCTTGAAGAACGGCCGGCCATTGGCGCCGCCGCCATTCTCCACCGCCACGGACGGATTGTACGCCGTTAGTAACATCATACTCTGCTTCGCATCAGGCACCTCGTCTCCTAGAGCCTTCCACCGGTCGAAGGCCGACAAGAATGTCTCAGTCGAGATGGACTGGGCACGCACAGTACGAAACGATTTGAAATCACCGTGCACGTCGATCAGCTTAGTCGCGTCAAAGATGCTCGAGAACGGTGCCAGGACAGTTTCCGATGCGATGGCTGAGCTGTTGAGCTCAGACGAAGCATGAGCGTTTACTATTGCCTCCGCTTCACCACTCGGCCCGTAGTATGACAAGCTGAGAATCAGCATCGGAACCCCAGGCTGAGGAGCCGTCGGTGGTGCTCTCGCGCATATCAGAGTAGGAACGAATTTCGGCTGCACGGGGAGCAAAGCTTGGAAGAAGTTGACTACCTGCGCTACATTTTTGCCAGCGAATGTATACTTCCGATTCCAGAACTTGTCACCGTCATTCAGCTGAAGAGAGGAGAGCTTGAAGATGTGCATTGTTGCGGATGTGATAGCGAGTAGACCAAATCCGGCACCACAGATAGCATTGAAGAGGGCTTTCTCTTCTCCTGTAGACAAAACACCAACCTTGATTGCTTCTCCAGTGGCTGTAATTCCCTCAACTACAATGACTTGATCCATGATGGGGCCGTTGATGCTGGCCAGTGGGCCCATTCCACCGCCTAAAAAGGACCCGACCATCCCTACAGCCCCGGAATTGGTGTATGCTACGTAGTGCGATTCAGATCGTTAGCGCCTTGGAGTCATAGTGAAGGCGACAGAAGGGCTTTGAGGGAACAGAAGGGCTTTGAGGGACACAAACTTGTATAATAGCCTTCCTTGAGCAAGGCTATCATCAATTCCGAGCCCAGCACGCCACCCCCAAACGTCACAGTCTCTTGCTCCGTGTCGATGGATATGTGTTTGAATTTCTGCAGGTCAAGATACAGCATGTTCTCATTTATTGGAACAATTTTATGAGTCCCTCCTGCAACAAGGATAGTTAATTTGTTCTCGCACGCATATTTGACGGCTGTGAAGATATCTTCTGAGTTCAATGGATGAACTGTAAGAGCCGGGGTCGAGATCCGCTCGTTACTCCAACGGTTAAGAAGAATGCGGACATCCTGATCCGTGTCCATGATGATGATCTCACTGCTGGTACCAGAAAAGTAGCTTTGGACGTCCATGTCAATTGAATTCTCAAGTTACCTCGCTCTGAAAGCCTCAGAAGAATACTTATGTGCCCTTGGTGGCTGAGGCTGACAGTGAGAGACCGTCACTAGTATTATTAATAGACTCAGCAAGGCTGACACCCTAATAAATAAATTATGACTAATTATATATTCGACTACTCTGGTCTGTAATAATAGTTATGAAAGGATGATACATCTAGACTATATTTAATCTTCTTATACAATAGCAAGGTTGCCAGAGACCTAGCATGCTGACCATGCTACTAAGCCGCTGCGCCAAAAAGGCAACAGAATAGTAGCCGCTAAGGCTACTATGGGTCAGCACCCCTTATGAACCTATCCCCGAGCACACATGTCCCTGACAAAGGTGGGAAGAAATGCTATGTCTAGCTAGGATTAAAATTAAGGAAGGGAAGAGCCATGAGGCTGCATGTTTTGTAAACTTTGTAAGTTGTTTTCAATACAGCAACTGCTGTAGCCAGGCCCGGATGGTCTAGTGGTATGATTCTTCTTTTGGGAGTACTTAATCTCAAACTAGAAGAGGTCCCGCGTTCGAATCGCGGTTCGGGCCTACCTCTTTTTGTTTTTTTTTTTTTTGAAACGCGAATGCTACATACATACACTTCATTATTAGAGCGGTGAAAAAAAGCTTCTTTTACCCGGTAAGATTTTGTTGTGGCGGCGTAGTAAATGTGCGAAAAGACTACTTACCGTTCATTCCAATCAAACCTTTCGTCGATCGGAGTTTGGAATTTCTCGTCAAGTAAATAGCCATATTAAGTAAGGCCTCTGCTGCAAAGTTTGAAGTTAACCTAGTGCTCCCAAATATGACGACACTGAACTGTTCTTCGGGAACAATGAAAATCTGAGACCCAAAAGCATTCATGGACCCATCATGCTGATAGAACTGGCGGCCCCTGTAGACGCCCGTGAGCCAGCCCAGGGTATACGCATGTGGGCCAGTGAAAGGTTCTCTCCGTTCAACAAGAGTTCGTGGTGTCCAGAGCTCTGTAAGGACCGTTCCAGGGAAGACAGATGTTTTCTGCTCCATGAGCGCTTGTGCCCATTTTGCATAGTCGACAACATTACTGATTACGCCCCCAGGACCACCGGAAGTTGACAAGTCCATCCAAGGGATTTCGTAGTATCTTCCATTCTGCTCTTCGCTTTCGTTCCTGTCATCTTCAACAGTCGCGGTACCTCCCTCTCCATCTAGCATGGGAGCATAGCAGTACCCCTTGGCCAATGTTGCGGGGGACTCGGACCTTTTCGCATCATAAGGCTAAATACAGTTGCCTTCATGTCCAGCGGGTCCCAAATCTTTTCCCTCAGTAGAGATCCAAGGGTCTTTCCTGTAGCAGTTTCTATAATGTGCTGAGCTATGAGGAACATGAGGTTGCAGTACTGATACGTTGACCTGAGCTCTGCAGTCAGGGGAAGGTGCTGCAGACTTCGGATCACGTCTTGTACAGTGGATCTCTCGCCGGTGTCTGTGGCCCCAAACGCCTGATCATGGCGTGGCATTCCGGTGCGGTGGGTCGGAATGTCCTCCACCGTGATGTGGTTCGTGGCATATTCGTCTTCTAATACGAAGTCCTCCGGGATCAATTGCTTGACGGGCGTATTCCATTGGATATGTGGGTAGTTCACGTTATCCTCTACGAGAAGCGCCATAATTGCAGCTGTAAGCCTTTGTGGTGCTCGCCATGTAGAATAACGTGAGCGTAACAGCAGTCGATGGGATAGAGGCCAGCCCATAGCCCTAAGATGACTGTCAATATAGAGGCAACAGATATGTCGGTAGCTCCGGCCTTAGGAGATATACGCGGTTACCTTGGCCCAAACATTCTCTCCATCTACTACTGCAATTGATAATCCTGGAATCTTCCAATTATGCATTGTCTCGTCAACTATTTGCTGAAACTTGCTATCGCTTAAGGGCCCTCCGCTGAAGCGGAAGCGTAGATCGGTACGAGTCATTTTTGACTTCGGACTGATTCCATAAACAATGAGGTTGAGGGCATTTCAGATAGAGTAAGTGGTGAATTCACGTACTTCCAATTCGCATTATTATAACACGTCAATGCAGGCATCAATATTCCCCGGCATTTTGAGAGATTTACTTGTGCCCTCCATATGACGACACCGGCGCGAGCACGCCATTTGAAGCGATTCATCGCAGCAATTGTCGCCTTCAGACATCGCTATGGCGGCGATTGCTTGTCAGGAAAACTAGGCAATGTAGTAAACGAAACACTCCTGCAGTGCGGTTGACATGTCCCTGCAATCAGTCAAAACTATTGGTATTTCCAGAAAGTGCCATATCCACTGCAACTGCCGTAGCATGATCCAAATTCTCCTCCGGCAGCCCAAGGGTATCATTGTCAAGTTTATCATTGAAGTCGCCCGCCCCATCTTCATAGAAGACGCGAGAATATAGCACAATTCCGAAGCCAACCACCTTCCCTTTGTCCAGCAATTGCTTCCCTCTTTTATAACGCTCAACAACATCTTCACTTGTTGTCGTCCAGTCTTTCTCACTCTCTCCTGTCACTCGAAGGACAGAATCAAACATATCCCTCTGGCTGATAAAGAACGAGGAAATGTAGACGACTCCGTTATTATACCTGCTCAGGAAGGGATCTTTGTCGTTCGTATCTTCCGGGAGGACCTTCAAGGATAGAAGACTGGCAACAGCCCTGCCAACCTGTGGCCAAGTCGAAGTGTTGATCCTGGTGTTGCCATCATCATACAATGTCACCGTCTTTCTATCAAAGTCGAAGCCGTATCTCGCCTCAGTCCCAGCGAGGCTGAACTCATACCAAAACCCACAACACAGGCTGATCCATTGGGTCTTGTCTCCGCCGATCTTCTCGATGTGTTCTCTTATAGGTATGATACGGTCGTACATTAGAGCGTCCTTGGTCATCTCGAGCTTCGAGTAGTCACCCCCCCACTCATTGGGCATGATCCATTTGACCCCTGCTTCGACGGCAGCATCAACGAGCTTCACCTGGATGTCTCTCGGAGCCATCACGCTCATGGTGATGATCAAAACGTCATGTCCTTCTAACGCCTTCACAATGGAGGCATGGTTGCTGTAGTCCACTTTCTTGGCATCATGCAGTCCTTCCGGCGTTGGGTTGGTGCTGTCTATCCGAGTAATGGCGGTAACTTGATGCTTGCCTGCTTTGATCAGGGCATCGGTGATAAATTTACCACATCGTCCACCAACACCCACGATTGCGACTCTTTCCACATAGTTCTTGAACCCGGCGAGTTGTTCGCTTGCGAACGAGGTCGTCATATTGAACCGTATCGAGATGGAACTAACAGAGTGCGATAAGCCAAATAGCGCTAAACTGAAAATCTGGGAAAATACGAGGTTGGAGCAATGGCCGGCCTGCAGCGTCTATATAGTATTTCGTCGACTCTGCGAGACTCCTCAGGAGCTGACACCTTAAGTCCGCGTTAACCCCGCTCCACGCGGACATATCGTCGGATGATCGCCGAGTAGATAGAAGAGGTTGCCAAATAGGCCGCAATAAGCAGTATAGCCAGATAGAAAGCTGTTGACAAAAGCCCCAGGTACGGAGCCTTCGTGTAGCAGAGAGTGCTATGGAGGTCCACCGGGAAAGATACAGCTCGAGTCAGGAGGAGCTCATATTTGCTTGTGGAGCCATCACGGCCGTTTATACACTGAGATTGCAGGGTTAAAGGTGCCGTGAATCCTGAGAACAGATAATAGCTTGATCGTTGGCCTGTCTATACGAGTGTTGGCAGCAGTCAGTACTACTACCAGTAGTAGCGGTCGTCTGCGATGACTGCAGACTGGCGGCAGTGATGCTCCACCGGTATCCTTCACACTGCATGCATATACTAAGTTGACCGGTACAAATCTCCATAGCATGGAATGTAGTGAGCCTCGTTGGTGAATAGGACATTCGTCGTTCAAACGAGGAATGGATGTTTAGGGTTCGTGAAGAGATTGTTTGATACACGAGCTGGGTTTGACACCTTCAATGAGACTAGTGGACAATATCGGCTATGCCAATGCATTCTCAAGTCTATATGCCACGGATTCCTTGGTTGTGACAGCTGTTCCATCCGGAAGCTCAAAGTCCATAAAGAAGTGTAGCTCCTCAGAGGAGTATGAAGCCAGTCTATGTTCTCAGAGAAAACCTTTACACTCCTAGTGACAACGAACCAAGCAAGTATAACTAGACTATAGATACCTTGGACGAGTTGCCCTCAACGTCAATCTCGCAGAACCATGGATCCAACAAGATTTCCGCAGGCGAAGGTCTCTTCGCAGGATCATATTGCAAAATCCATCGAATGAGCGCCTTCACTTTGTTGGCTTCCTCTTCATCAAGGTCCGGGCCTGCCAGATCGAATAACTTTTCCATGGAAAACTGCTCCACCATAAGCGGTTCCTCCCCGGGAGCAACTCCTCCAGGCTGACAATTAAAGAGCTTCCTCTCCGGTGTAAAGTAGAGCGACGAGGTCGTCCAATGCCTGAAAAGCTCATCGGGAAGGGCGCCGAGCCCGGCAGTGAGGGAGAGAAGATGGTCGTCATCTTCAGACTCGGACCATGGTATACAGAAGAGTGGCTGTCCGGTGATAAGCTCAAAGACAAGGCAGCCGAAACTCCAGATATCAAGGGTATTGTTGACGGCTCCAGTAAGAACCAACTCGGGAGCTCGAAGGCCGAGGGGAGTAACGGGCTTTTCTGGCGGGTCGGTAAAGAAATACGCTGTTCAGTGTAAGCAGGTATGAGCATAGATATTCGCTAAAGAAAAAGAAACCGATAATCGAAACGGGAGGGACTGACCGCCGCCCATATCGGATAATTTGACCTTGAAACCTTCAGCGTAGGAGGTAAAGGGCGCCAGCGGCTGGGCAACGCAAAGATATCGAGGTGCCCATTTATCTTGTTTACCATCCAGCCTCTGTACTGGGGTGGAGATCGATCGGGCTTCTATATCTTCCTCCTGGCAGAGCACGTCCTCGGGCGTCGAGTCGATATCTTTGAGAGTGAAGAGTATGTTTCCCGGTTGGAAGTCTCCATGGGCGATACCATTCCGGTGGAGAAATGCAAGCGCCTGCAAGGATTGCTTGAGGATGCTCTTTGCCATCCAAAGCGGATAGCGGACCTTCATTTGGAACCTGCGAGGTTTAAACTGCGGCAACTCCTCGACCATGGAATTCACACTGGGACCCATGGGCTCAAATACCAGGCACCTGTGGACTCCATTAGGGCCGCGGTGTTCGAACTCGTCTAACAGTCGTGTAATACGCCGGGCCCCTTCTGCTGGTGCGACTTCGGTAATGTGGCGTAAGATTCGTAGCTCGGTAGTCGATCCCGAGATTTTCGATACAAGAATCTTCAGGGCGACATATCCACTGTTTCTTAAAGGAAGTAAGCAATGATAATGTATAGCGTCGCGGGCAGACAATGCAAAAGATGAGACTCACTTCAGGTCCCGGGCGAGCCACACTGTTGAATAGGAGCCCTCGCCGAGCTTCCGGATGACCTTGTACTGGCCGTTGTTGAAGACGTCGCCGAGAACGACGGGATGATAACCACCGGGGTGATAATCCTCCACCCACTCACAAGGCAATGAAATAGTTTTGAATCTCCGCTCGCCATCCATTATGGCCCTCGATGGCGGAGTGGGAGGAGGCGAGATACTCATGGCTGCGATGGAGAAGCGTTGTCCAAGAGTCGTCAGGTGGAATGTTTTGTTCGTGGGAGATGCAGGATTGTGAAAGAGGGGTCGAAAACTGCGAGAGAAACTAGATAGATGATGCCAAAGAGCGTTGGGCAGGGCGTCGCGGCTACGTCGACGGCCTCTCAACATGGACGAGTTGTCGGAACTTCAACTTGTTACGGAACGCGCACCACGGCGCGTACTATTTTCATTCACCATTGGGAATGCGACATGACTAAGAAACTCGAGCTGTTCTTATTGGCCTAAATGGCGGCACCGTGCCCAGGCGTCAACAGCTGGAACTGGAACTGGAACCGTCCCCTGCCTTATGAGCGGATACCAGGGCCCTTAATGAACTATTAGGAACCAACTAGTAGTGCCTTTGGCCTTTCTGGTCCAATATGTTCAACAAACTGCGATCCAGCCTCAGAAGTTAGTTACAGAATTTACAATAGCAACCAACAGACACAGAGTACAAGCGCAGAACTGATCTTTGCGCTCTTTCTTGAAACTCCTAGGCTGATCACAGATAGCGAGAGCGTCACAATAGACGCCCTGCCCTTGAAATGATCTTAGGGGTTGTTCGATAATGTCCATACTTACCGAAGGAGCAAGCACGTTAAGTTGGTCGTTGGTCGTTGGTCGTGGCCGGCCACATCAAGTTTCAACAGACGCCATGAGTCCAGCGCTTATGCACCTCAATCACCGGCACAACGTCGTTGAATGGAAGATGGAGACTTCTAGACGGCCATTGTCCAGCTGGGCTTTGATGTGAGCAAGGAATATAAATTGACGTGTTAAATTGACGTGAGTTCGCCATGACTCAACTTCCGAACGTACCTATTCAAACACCATCTGCCTGCGTCAACAACCGTCTTTCTCTCAGTCCATTTTCCATCTCAGTTTCTCAAGATAGCGCAACTCTTGGTTCATTATGGATGCCAGCAGTGTTGCTTTCGACCCGTTCAACATGTACTGGAGCAAACCCGCGGAGAGGGCGAAAATCGTTAATTTGGTCATTAGCAAAGCACCGGCCGGGGCTGTGAGGCCCACATCTCTCATCACAACCAACTAAGCCACTGACGAGAAGCTTTTTCAGGAACGGCTGGCACACCAGCTGAAGCGATGAGCGGCCGCACTGTACCGTCGATTACTACGACGCCGCTGGTGAACCGATCCTCCGAGACCTTATTGTCTGACTTGCCTGGGATAAGAGAGGATGCCTGGTACTCGCAGTTTTAGATACTCTGGGGGACGGAGGTTTGAGCAGCCGACATTGTGCCGGACGAACCAGCAAGCCCCATCTTGCCATACCAACGAATGACCAACTGCTGCCTTCCGTCTGCTGCCTGGCTCCTGTCTACTGCTATATATTCGAGCCTTTGTTGTACGACGCTCCCATATTTGCGTCCTCGTGCTTGTTCTTCCAATAAACACATGTCTTGCGTGCCGCATTTATTGAATTCGATATCAACGACATCGTTGACCAGCCTTGATCCTGGTTGTTCGCGGAATGGTGAGAAGGAATTTTAGAGCTGCATGAATCTAGTGACTGTTTATTAGCTTTACTCTTGAAATCGAAATTGTTTAGCAAGGATAAGCATCCTTCCCGTACGTACCACCGCGCATAGTCCGAGCCGTAAGCGCCCACTGAATCATTATATCACATTTCTTGGCTATCTATAGCTTTGGGTCCGCCGTCGCAATGGATCCGCCTCCCCAGTGGCCTTGACCGCCGACTTTTAAGGGAGAGCTCCGTGCTGCGCAACAAAGAAGATGCGCAACAGAGACTTGCACTTTCAGATGTAAAAGAAGACCAGGAAAGGAAACAAGCATCTCATCTCTCAGCTACAAAACTTCCTTTCGATAATGGGCAGAGTGAGCTGATCCGAAGAAGAAACTGCGCATTGTTGATAAATGGAGCATGTTGAACTGGGAAGCGGTTATAGCGCATCTCAAAGGATTGTAGAGAAATTGATGCGCCAAAGACAATGCCGCCGCAAATTATTATAACCTGTGCCGATGTGGTTCTTAAGCTAATATGGACGCCAGTCGACAGACTGCAAGCCTTGGTAGACGCATGGCTATGGAGTATTGGGTGATCTAAAAAGCCCTGGAGGTTGATGCAGGTGTTTTGAGGCCAGCCAGTAACAGCCAGGTTCACATCGAGTCAATGACATAATCAACGCACGTGATCAGTGCCGGACTCAAAACAAGCGGCCGTCCGGAAAGGCCGGAGAGCAAGCAACAGAGATTCTTTCCCAGTCACAGACAGACTGAAAGAAGAATTAATTGACAAAGATGAGCGTGCATATTGCTTCTACTGGGGGCTTTGAGCCCTTTTGGGGCCCGCAGACATCGAAGATGAAGTTCTGTTACCCGACTTTATGAATTGGAGGCTAACCATTGCTGACGGACTCTGTATTGCAGCTTTTGCGAAGAGGTATGAACCCGTCCGGCTCTCTCATGGGATCATACTTGCGTAGAGCCCCGTTATCGTGCATTCGTTTCTAGAGTTATTATTCCCGGGAGACGATTGGGTCGAATAGATTTCGATACGACGCACTGTTCCCGCTGATGCACTTCTTGGCGTCTTCGTAATGGCTGTCGCTGACTTTGATTCGCAAGGACTATCATTTCTCGGGATACATGGGTGAATTTATAAATACGGTTACCAGCTTCAGCTATGGTAAGACTCCAATTCCATGTTCACACCATGGTTGATGTGCACTTGAGCAACACTAGCACTGGCTAATTCTAACCCATTACCATGGACGCAGTTTACTTTGGCGGTTACGGATTGTACCGTCAATGGAAGACCGGGAATAAGACGGAGATATCGCACTTCTTGTCGTATATCTCCCTGATCATCGTGGGCATTGGCTCAGCGCTATTCCATGCCTCGCTGTTATACCCGCTCCAACTCGGTAGGAGTCCACAGGATCCTCTAATAATTAGCAAAAAGAGATAAGACTGATCGTACGTACGTATGAAGTGGACGATCTTTCCATGCTGTTGGCCTGTGGGGTCATGTTCCATTACGTCCTTACCATTAACAGCAGCGCTATCATTCGCTTCGGCCTCTTCGTCCTCGTTACCCTGGTACTTTTGTTGGCGGTCTGGGCCCACATCCGGCTCGGTGACTCGGCGTTGCATCAGGTCGTCGTCGGGACCGCGGTTGTCACGGTCGCTTTTAAGACGTTCTATCTCCTTAATAGTCTGGTGACCGACGGGGCTCTGCGGTCGAAATTGAAGAAACTCGGCAGAATAGGTTATCGTGAGTAACTAGCGCTAGCCTTGCAGTATCGTATCTGTGTTTCAGGTTCAGGGACTAAGGTCTTCTCTTCTAGTTACTCTAATTGCAGGATACGCCTTTTGGCTGGTGGATGTTTTTGCCTGCCAGCCTTTAAGATCGCTGAGGCAGTATATCGGGCTGCCTTTCGCGTGGCTATTCGAATTTCATGGCTGGTAAGTAGCATTAAACCTTGCGAACATCCTCAGCTCTATGTCGTGGAAGAGCGATGCCAACGCGTTAATTAGGTGGCACATCCTCACATGCGTGGGCGTGTATATATTCATGGTTGCCTGCGAGTTCCTGCAGCCGGCCTACAGAACGCACGTCCTCAGACCAGACGAGGGATGGATCACGATTCTGAAGGGACCAGGGATGTGGAAGGAGAGCGACGCAGGAGAGAAGAAGCGTCGCTGAAGAATTGCGTGGCTATAGGTTGAGTGGGTTACTTGGGCTGCAATCCAGTGGGAACCGAGTATGATGATAGCCCGACGAGCAGGAAATGTATTTTGCGTGTATGATAGATGTAAGTTAGTTGCCATAGAGGTTGAAAGCATGCGAACTGCGTTATAGCCAGATTGCCAGTCCCGATACGGCTGACGGCCCCAGTGCCGAATTCTCCGTACGAGTCGTGAATGGCAGACTGCCTAGGCCCTCTCCCCTCTAGACGATGCCAATGGACGCCCAACGTCACTCTAACGCAATGACCACCGATCAGCACCGATGATTATATGCGACGAGACGCCAATCTGCAATCCTGCAGCTGCAAGTAGCAGCTCTGGAATCTGAGCTGGGGTTGGTGTGGAGCTGACAAGGGGTAATCATGTTCGCCGATGGCAACAAGCCCAGAACTTAGTATGAACCTTGCCCGCCATAGCATCAATTCCTGTACACACGCATTGGAAATAAGCTCTTCAGCTCAACCACTGCAGCTCGAGCAGCGGTAGCATGGCCGGCCCAAGGCGGTTTCAGCCCACGCAGACTGCAGTGCGTCTGTCAGCGCAGTCGTGGAGCATCTGATAGAATCGGAGCTGCACATGTTCGAATGACAGTAACAACTGCATGAGCCGTGATATTCACTGCTATTGAGTTTTCTCTTGTCATCCTCTGAACATAGCAGTTAGCAGTTCTTTAGACCAGCTGGATTAAGATGGACATGTAACTAACTAGTTAACTGGTTGACAGTGCGCGGTGAGTCAGCAGGATCATGTGCTTGGGTACGTGAACGGGTACGTGAACGAGTACGTGAACAGCGAGCCGCTGGACGGAGACGAAGAGGTCAACAATCGAGCACTCTCATATCCAATTCATTTGAATCGTTCTTTCCTGTATCCTGACAGCCCGCAATGGCCTCCGTGGACGCAGCGGATGAACCTTCTCGACCGGTAATTTTGCTTGTTTCCCTGTCCTTTGAGCCATGGCAAGATGAGATGTACAGCCGTCTTGTCTTGTCAACAAGATAGCCGACCGAGCGCACATTAAACGCGCCCAGCGTTGCGGTGCAGCCTTGCGCGTCCTCGCCGACACCCGCCTGCAGGCCATTATCGCAACCGATGAAGGAATTGCCAAACGCAGCAACCGTGCCGTGCTTGACCGGATGATCGAGTACGCCCGCAATGGTGGAACCATAGTGCTGGGCTTCCTCTTTTCTTCCATGACCAATGGACCCAATATGGACGCCACCTTCCACCGGTTCGGACTGCCTTGGAAGCGAGGGGGCTACAGCCGATCGACCTTCGCGCTGAACCGGGACGCTATTCGCGACATGGATGGCCTCAACTTGGTGTCTGCGTACAGCCAGAAGGCCGCGCGGGTCGCGCACGTCGACCGGCAGAACGCACTATATCTTGCGACGTCGGACAGCGTTGTGGAGAGCATGGTCTTTGCGCCCGCAGCAGTCAGTCAGGATGAGGCGCCTATCGCGTGGGTCAAGGTCGGCCGTGGCCACCTTGGATATATTGGCGACGTTAATGCAGAGGAGGAGTCAGACTTTGTGGTAATGGCTATGTGTGGACTTTGAGGCGGTCCTCCTTTTTCATCTGTCTCCAGTGGCTTCAATATCGATTATTCTGAGACCTACGCCCGCATCCACCTGTTGCAGAGGATAGGCTCAGGGGGAATAATACGAGATGTAGTAGGGTCTTACTAGAAGCCGAACGTTGTGTAGAAGCGCCAACATCATCAAATTCTTTAATTGCTATTATTAGCTATCCACAGAAACACGAAGGCAATTACCGACTGTTCCGTGGTAGCTCCACAGGGGACCTGCACGGGCCAACCCCCCCCCCGATACGGTGGGCCCCTGAATTTTGACATCTGGAGCCCATCGCCGATCCTGAGCTTGTCTGCATTTGCTGGATGCAATCGACTCGCGTCCAGATTTCCAATGGAGCTTTCGATCTTCCTCCGCATCGCGACCATAGTGGTCGCAGCCCCCCTTCTCGTGCTGCTCTGGCACCTCCAGCTGCGACCATGCTCGATCGAGGACATCCGCCTCTTCTGGCCCACGACCGTGGACGAACTAACCGCGTCCGACAGAGCAAAGCTGCACGAGGTGGCAGATCTGATGCTTGAGATTTACGAGACATTGGCAGAGATGCGCTACTTGGATCCAGAAGGAATCGAGCGCGGACCCCACAACATCAGCGAGCTCCTCCCGTTATACGAGGAGTTCAAACTGGACCCCTTCACCATATACCTTTACAGTATCCTGCCGTACGTGAACACGTCTGTCGCGGGTCAGAGAGACTTCTTTCACGGTAGCGAGTTTGCGGACTTTCGCACGCCCGCGGATGTGGAGCAGGGTCGCGACCCATTCTACGGCAGTCCAGAGGAGGCGGACTTCGAGGACGAAGACGGTCCTTACATGCGACCCTGGGTGACGCCGTTGTCAAACATGGGGAACCATCAGAGCGTCATCGTGTACGACGCACGGCAACATCGGATTTGGATCATTGATCAGGAAGGCTGGTCAAGCACTGACAGGGCACTTCAGGGAGTGCCGGAGGGGGAACAGAAGAGTAAAAACCGGAACAACTTCGAGCATATCCCCAGTCGACCTGCTGGGGAAGTTCTGCGTGATATCGTCTCGTGGTATCAGGAATTGATTGAGTTGCCTGGTGGTGGTGAGAATAGTGGCGGTGAATGGGACGCTGAGGAACTCGACCTAAAGACTTTGTATCAGAAACATTGCTGGCCCTATAATTTTGATGGCGGCGCATTTCAGGTTGATCAGGTGCGGGCTTATGCGGCTCATGAGGCGTTATATATGGCCGAGGAGCCAATACGACAGTTGGAGAGATTCCAAAACTGGGAAGAAAACGCTGCGTATCAAATGCAGCAGCTGCGGAAAACACTGACAATGGCAAAAACAGCAGATGAGGAGTGGACGGCCCGGCTCAGGATTTGGGAACAGGAGGAGGCCAGGGAGAGGACCTTGGAAGATCTCGAGAAGGCGGAGAAGGAAGCGTCGAGATTGTGTCCTAGGAAACAGTGTCTGAAGTGGGAAGAGCTGCCCCTGTGGGAACTTGAGGTGGTCCGGAACGAGTACAAGAGAAGAGAGGATGACTTACTGGCCTCTCAAGGGTGGGTAGAGGGGCTCAAGGATTCTGAACCGGGCAAGGCCGAGGAATATCGACTAATGCTCGACCGCGCTGAGAAGGAGGCCATAGTTCACTGGAAGGCGTATGAAGCTTCCATGTCCGACGCAGAGCTACTATGTCCTGGCAAAACATTGAAGTCTGCCACTGGGATAGACCTGTTTAACGGGCAAGATACGGCGGCGGAGATTCAGAGGCTGTCTGACAGAATTGCAACGTTACAGAATCAGCAAGAGAAGTTACGGGAATGGGACACCTTGGTACCTGATGATGCAGTTGAAACAAAGGAGAGCATTAAACATGATATTCAAGGGTACGAGGAATGGATCCAGCAGAATCGAGAGCGGAAGAAGACTGTCGAAGACTGGCAGGCAACACAGGGAAACACAGAATCCTGAGGCATCGCAGCATGCACGTCTGCGCAGAAGAGCGTTCGGAGGCTATCCAAAGGCGAGTGCCTACAGTCAGGAGGGTAGTCAGTCGCGAAGTATCAACGTAAAAGTGACCAGGTCTCAGTCAGGGGCCGCTCCATAATATTTTCTCCTCAATTGTCTAGGAACATATTTGTATCAAAGAACTCCAGATCCAAGTTTTTATACCACTCAACCCATGCCATGTCCAGGACAAATCCCTTTTCCGCGAGTTTGGCGATTAGAAGGTCTGCCCAAGCATAGCGATCATCAGCAACCGGGAGGCAAAACCCTAGGCTCATGTAAGGCTTCAAGGAAATCCAGAATCTCGGATAAAATCCAGCTGACTCCCAATCCAGGATTGCTTCAACCACGCCATCTTCCGAGACCAACAGGTTCGTTGGTCCAAGGTCTGCATGGTAAAAGTAGAATTCAGTAGCAGTAGGGGGGTTGCGAGATTTTGATATCCTCTGGAGATACTTTTGATGAGAAGAAGAAGACATTGGTCCTAATATAATAATCGAGGTCTCCATGACGGATGAGATTCTTCAGCGTGCACGTTCAAAAAAGGTTCGAGAACTCCACGCCTGGTCGCTGATTGGAGTTTGTTGGAAATAACACTGGCAAGATCAAAGCAGTACTGAGCGACAGTACTAGCTATATGATCTATCTTCTCTGGTGTGAGAGAAGGCCATGCCTGAGCCAGTGTAGTCCCTCGAACACGCTTTAGAATCAAAAAAGTTCGACTTAGCTTCTCATCCAACCACGCGTAGATGACGTCGGGAACTGGGATATGAGGAAAATTGGCCTTGACAAAAGCCAGTGTGCTGCTTTCCATCTCCATCCCATCAGTCCAGGTTTTAACTTTGCAAATTGCGTTAGATCCAATCGCCCACACAGCAGATGATGTGCCAGCTTGATGCAAAATGCCTTCGAGGGGCTGCTCGGATGATGAGATTTCGCTACCATCTTCGACAAGACAGAAGACGCCATCTGTATCCTCCCAGCTAATCATACCACTTGTACTTTCGCCTCTCAGTACCTTTCTGCAAAGGAATTTTGACCCCATCTTATATGTGGTTGGAGCCCTTTCGGAGATAGAATACTCGATTGGAGGGGTAGCCTGGCTGCAGCTTGTCAGCAACGTATCTTCAAAGTGAGAAACTGTACTATAATACCGGAACATTTTGAGATGAGAACATTTAGTGTTAGAAGGAACGCACAAAATATTTCCATAACGCCGCCTCGGTAACCTTGGAAATATATAAAACAAAGACGCGGTGAGCATAGGCATTCCTGACTATTGATTCGTCGGTGGAAATACGAGGCGGTGTCCTGGGAAATTCAAGGCTGTGTTCTGGTCACGCACAGCCTCACAGGGAAAGGAGGATGGGAGCATAAAAGGATACGGTCAGCATGCATCTTGGAACCGGTGAGAACATGGTCAGAATTTTTGACACCCCTCCCCAGCGACCGCAGCGAGAGCGAATCGTGGGTAGGCGATGTTGAACGTGCGGAACGAAGAGCTTCTTTGACACTCAGCCCTTTCTGGCCCAAGTCACATCGTTGAATGGAGTTAAAGGTTTATCTTCAGGTTTAGTTTCGCTATGTCCATATCATTAACCTAGAAGTCGTCGACACAAGCGTCTAGCCCGTCATTATCCACAGATCCTGATCTACAATACACAACGTACATGCAATGTGCAATGATGCCAGGGAAAGAGCAAGGGAAAAAGGTGATTGACACAGCAGAAGGTTAAGTGCCTAGGTAGGCTAAACGTCATGGCAAGTCTCGCCTCGTCCGCAGCCGGTACACCGTACTATGTACCGGCAGTACGAAACAAGACGTACAAGAGTCTGACAAAAGATAGTCTCAGATAATGAGTCGAAGCGAAGTGAAAATGTATAAGACAAGAATAGAAGGTAACCATAAACACTCTCCATCCCGAAGCAGCATCCCATTTTAGCCGGACGATAGCGAATCACAGCACAGTCGCAGGAGCATGAACATCATGCATGGTGACACGTAGAAACTTAGAGCATGAGAGCAGCAGCGGCCGCCAGAACGGCCGCCAGACTAACGGCGTTCTGACCCGCGCCGTTCGACAGTGGGAACGAGCTAGGAGAAGGAGCAGGTGTTTTGGAGGTTGGAGCAACAGCCCCAGGGGTACCGGTAGCTGTTGCAGGGGTGGTAGGCTTGTAGGGGGGAACGGAGGCCGGGAAAGACGACACAGGGAAGGATGATACCGGGAAGGAGCTCGGCTTGGGGGACGGGGTGGTCTTGGTGGCGAACGTGGTCGGAGTGCTTGTCACTGGCGCAGTGCTGGTCTCTGGTGGAGTGAGAGAAGTCGATGGCGCGGAAACCGGAGGCACTGAAACATCAGCGGCTTTAGAAATGCCGAACTGTGTGGACCACTGATACTGGCCGGTTCCCTCGACGACCACGAGGAGACCGTAATGGGTGACATCAGGCGTGAGAGAGACATCCGGAGTCCATTCAAAGTGGCCGGAGTTGGCTATGCCATCCGCGAGAGTCTGGATAGGAACAACATTGGTGCTCGGACCGCGCAAGAGGACAATGGCAACAGTGCCAGGAGTGGTAGGATCCCAGGTGATCGTGTAAGGCTTTCCAGCGGGAACCTGTTCATTCAAACCAGGTAGAAAAATCGGATTGCCACTGGGCGGCTTGCTGTAATCGGGAGGAGTGTAGGCAGAAGCCACAGCCACGAGGACAGCGAAGACGGAGGCGAAGCGCATTTTGGCGTTAAATTCCGGTATAGGGTGAAAGAGTGACTAAGAGGAATCGTCAAGCGTAGTGTTTTCTTTTGTAGAGAATAAAGAGTGACTACCAGTGGAAAACTGGGTGGAGCAGTAAAAGAACGAAACGACAGCAAAGAGCGACAAGTAAAGAGCGACAGGAGAGAGCGACGGGAAACGTAGGATGCGAGAAACCAGATGCAAAGGACCGACTAGAAATAATATGCAGAGAGAGAAAGGGAAATCTAAATTATCTAACCTCTTGCGGCTAAAATTGAGGCTCAGGGGCCCATACCAATGGCACTGCAGCATTGCAGACAGAGGGTGAGACAGCGGATGCCCTAATCAAATTGCCACTGAAACTCCACCTGTAAACGGCCCTGACTGGAGTCTCCCCGCGCAGGCAACAGGGGAAATGCCCACAATATGTTCCCCGTGCAACTGAGACTGGTGGACACATGTCGCTTAGCGCTGAGGTCCTCGTACTGATGCAATTTCTCGGAGATTTTCGCCTTGACTTTTTTGCACGACGGATCCAGTAGCAGACACGAACCCAATTGGGTCAGCAGGTTCGCAATGTAACTGTGAGTCTAGTCGCTTGGCGTATTATTATGGCAATTTGCAACACAGTACAGTGGCAGCAATTTATCTGGCATTAATTACTGGAGAACACCTTGGTAGGCGCTGCAGGCCGAGGCCACCAGCGACTCTATTTTTGACCCAGCGGCTTGTCCCGCAAAACCTAGCGAGTCCTTCCCTCGTGCGGAAGTTAAAATACAACCAGAAGCCCCCTAAATGAGTCCAGCTTTACCACGGTCACAATCTAGGGCCCTCCAGGGCTCGTACAGCCTCCGCAGCACCTCGAATACCAGACCGAAGAGCACCATCCATGTACCCCTTCCACTCGTAGGCAGTTTCCGTGCCCACAAAATGTACCCTGCCATGCGCGGAACGCAGGCCCTGCTCGTATTTCGACATCACCCCAGGTGGCGCAGCAGGGCACGGACAGCCTTGGGCCCATTGGTCGTGGGCCCATTCGTGCTCCTGGATTGCTACAGGATCTGGAACGGGTACGCCAGATCCAAGCGTCTCTTTTACGTGATCGATAACTGCTTTGAATCTCTCTTCCTGGGTCAATTTCGAGAGTTCGCGACCGAGATCCCCCACGCAGAAACAGGTCAGCGAATATTGGCCAACTTCGTCGACGCTGGAGTCTCGAGTTACGGCAACCGGGCCCGTGAATGATTGAACCATTCCGCAGAGGCCGTACTGGCGCCACCACGGAGTGGCGTATCGTACCATGACTTTGTTTGTGTAGCCAAGGATGTTCTGCGCGCTCAGCTCCTGCTTCTCCTTCGGCAGCGGAGGATCAAATGCGATCTCTTTGTACAGAGGAGTTGGAAGGGATACGATCACCCGCTTGCACAAAAAGTCGCCCCTGGCCGAAGCTACGAGGACTCCTTGCGTGGTCTGCTCAATGCGTCGCACGGGCGACTTGAAAAGGATCGAATCAGGCTTGAGCAAAGCTGCTAACCCTTTGGCAATACTTTGTGTCCCTGTACCCCTAGGTTAACAGGTGCAGTATGGAGAAGTGAGCAGTGGGTAGTGGGCAGTGTTTAAGTACCGGTGACAAACCGCAGATACTGGCCGCCATCCTTCTGGTCAGATCGCATCTGCAGAAGCCCTCCGCCGCTTTTGCAATAGTTGAGGAAGAACAAGGCGCTCATCTCCTTAGGCTCCAGGCCGAGCATGGCTCGCGTCCAGATCTTCGCGGATCCCAGCGCACTCTCACCACCTCCTTCATGCCTCACCCAGTCTTCGAATGTCATTTGATCCAAATGTCCACCGGTCCGAACCGGGTCGTGGATATCCAGCCTCTGACAGGTCTCTTCTGCTTTGTTGCGGATGTCTATCATGTTTTGGACTCCGTCTACTTCGGCAAGGCTCTGGGAGCGATATCAGCGGAACAACGCTCGAACAACAAACTTGAGGACGCTGCTGTCACTTACCTGAGGTGCTCCTCCGTATATGAATTGGGACACTTTCCTATCGGTATCTTGCTGAACCACATTCCCCGTAGTGTTCTGAACCACAGTCTTGAGCCCGAGGGCCTGGACCAGAGAAAATACTTCAGACTGGTTCGTGTCGTTGATCCAGGCCGCGCCGAGATCGAGATATTTCCCGTCTCCATCCTGGTCAATTGACAGCGTCTTCCCACCTACTCGATCGCGGGCTTCAACGACGGCGCACGAGTAGCCTTTGCTCTGAATCTCATACGCTGCCTTGAGACCACTCAATCCCGCGCCTACGACAACGACGTCGACCTCTTGGAGAGGATGTTGCGGCACTGCTGCGTAAGCTTCGATCTCGAAAAGGTATTCCGGATTAGCCAGCTTCTGCACTGGGATGAGCGTCGCTGGCGGCCGGTGCCCTTCCAGAAAAGCAAGTAGATGCTTCAGATGGTGTCGCTGATTCGGGTCGTAGTCGACGATATAGTAGACCACCTTCATAATGTCCGTGACATTGGCGCCGGCTGCATCCAAACATCGCTTCAGATTTTTTAAAGCCAGGTTGATTTGCTCGTCGACGTCCGTTGGAACAATGCCGTTTCCATCAGCTCCAACCTGACCAGCGGTTATAACCAGGCGGGCAGACCCTAACTGGCTGGCGACGTGCGCATAGGTCGGACGACGGCCAAGCCCATGAGAGTCAATGGTGGCGATGGCGGATTTCGAATAGTGCGGCATAGTGACTGCGAGCCGGCGTGAGTAATAAAGGAGCCCTTACAATCGGGGGCATCTTAATGCCTGCGTTTTATAGCTACAACACGGCGGCTTGACTGAATGCATTCGTGCCTTACGTCTCCAGTCACACTCTTGACGATCTCCGCCACGACTCGTTACCCAGTTGCGAGAAGCGAGTTCCGTTCAGTCCCGACGAAGGATTGGCGTGAGTTCCGATAATTAGCGCAAAGTCAAACCCTGATAGTGCTTCCTGGTGTCCGGAAGGCCTTCCGAGAGCGAGCACATCTCCGCTGCCCCTGGTGTGATTATCTTTCAGAGGCGTGAGGCTGTTCCATTCGTACCTATTGCTATTGCTGCCCTGCATATCCCCTGTCAAGGGACGGAGCCGAATACAGGCAAAGCTGCCCCAAAATGCAGCGACAGCAGATCCCAGCGCGTCGGCAGCAAATGAACTCATGCGATGCGTGTCGCCGTCGCAAAGTCCGCTGCGACTCGGTTCGCCAGTCAGCATGCAGCGCTTGTGTCAAAGCCGACGTGGACTGCAAGTAGGTTCTGAATTCTTTGGCTTGCTTGGCATTTGATCTCACGCCTCCCCCAGATTCACCGTTGGATGGAGGCGGCGCAAGTGTCAACAATCCCCCGCTTCAACTCCGCTCTCCCAGGGTGGCATCCGGAGCCAGATAGACGGCAACAGCATCGTAACAGTAACAGCGTCTGAAGATCCGCGAACCCCAAGCTCCAATTCGGGTAACACACCTGTCCACAGTGGCGGACAGCACCGAGGGCACGAACCGATGGCACGGCCGTCGGAACTCGAAGTAGCTGCGTCCTTGGATCTCGCTGAGAATGGGCTCTACCGCTTCTTCCGCGATGGAATCTCGTCGTCTTCGTGGGACGTATTCGACCACATGGAGAAACTCAGGGTTGCGTACGTCGGCACTCGCATCTCGAACATGGCTCGTTTAGTGCAGCTCGACGAATCGAGCCGGTCCAGCCCGCAATCCCTGATCTATCCATATCCTCAGATCCACCCTCCGCTGTCGTGGAAGCCCGACAGGCCACTGAATGCTGCGGATATTCTGCAGGACGTCAGTTCATTCCCTGCGAAAGACATCCGGGACGACTTCGTGGAGGCGTATTTCGACAAGATCAACCCGTACTTCCCCGTCGTGGACGAGTCCGAGTTCCGAGCTCGGTATTTCAGCCCGGACAGTCAACCACATTTGCTGCTGTTACACGCTGTGCTGCTTGCAGGGGCGCATGTTTCGGCCCATCCAAAGGTGGTCCCAGCGAGGCATTTCGTCAAAGCCGTCCTGTATCGGCGGGCTAGACACGTCTTTGATATGCGTCATGAAAACGACAGAATGACCCTGGTCCAGGCCGCTTTACTATTTACCTGGCATTTGCAGAATGGGGATACTGCGAGCTCGAATAGCTACTTCTGGATCGGCGTCGCGTGTCGGATAGCCTTTGGTATTGGCATGCACCGCAATGTTCTTGACGAGCCGCCAGATCCGAACCGGATGCCCATTTCAGATCGGCGCATTTGGCGGCGCGTTTGGTGGACCCTGTTCCAGGTGGAAATAATGTCTGCGCTGGAACATGGGCGCCCTTCGATGATTCGCTTGGAGGACTTCGACCAAGCTCCACTGGCTATTGAAGATTTCTACGAAGCCTCTGGCTCTTTCAACTCCAAGGTTCATTTCCTGTACTGTGCCAAAAGTATTGAGCTATGTTCTATAGCGCTTGAAATAATCAGTTTAAGTGCCCCGCGGGCAGCGACGCAAGGCCGTGAGGCGCGGATTACGTCTCTAAACACTCAGTTAGTCTCTTGGATGCTACGTCTGTCCCCAGGCAGCGTGGACAGCTTCAGCACCCTGATTCTCCGATTGCATTATCATGCTGTCGTGATACATCTGTACCGTGTTATAGGGAATGACAATTCCTCTCCGGAGTACGGATATGACCAGTCTAGGAGAATTGGTAGCGGCGCTACGATTTCCATAGTCGAGAGCTTGGAGGCCTTACATGCGAAGCAGATGCTCTCTCAATGTCATTTTACGGCGGTGACATCTCTTACCGCTGCAGCGATCCACCTTGCTGAAGACATTCGACAAGCACTAGCGAACTCTCATGCTATGCTTGCTGTTAACGACCTCCAGTTGCTAGAGAGAGTATGCGTATCTGCGGAACACCTGTCCGAATACTGGCCGAATGCCAAAGGTGTCCACAAGGTGTTTAGAAGTCTCGTAGATCGGTTCTCAAACACTTTGAATGGCATTCAGCAAGGAGATGGCTCTTCAGAGGCGCTCGTTGCCGATACTGTTGCTGGCATCGATTGGATGGACTTCCTCGGGTCCTCCTGGCAAATGGACTATACGTACGGGGCAGACTACGGCCTGGATGCCATGATCTATGGGTCAGGGCCATGAGCTTCAACTTAGGGCTAAGGCTGTCGGGATGAGAAGTTATGAGGATCATTGGAGCTGAAGCTGGGATCTGGCTAAGCTCAATCTATAGTCTGGACTATCGGGTCACCCTGCTCAAGCAGCCTAGTTACAAATTTGATCAACCTTCTCGGTAAATGCAATCAGCTCCTCATCGGTATAAGGAGGCCGAACGATTTGAACGCAGACCGGTTGACTTTTCCACAGTTCCGGATCGTCTAGAACATGATCAGCGAACAACATACACGTCGCTCTCGCTCGCTAGACTGGGAAGACTCACAAATTTCCCAGTTCATCTTGTCAAAAACGTTGTCCTTGGGCTCGTAGTTGGCGTCCTTCACATCCTTCACCGGGTCGATCTTAAATGACTTCAACGGCAAGATGGTGCTGGGATAGTCCAGCAAGTTCCAGAGCGAGAAATATCCCCACCACACAGGGAAGTCGTGCGGGAATCCTGCAGACGGTGCACAAGGACATATCAAGGCATCAATGGGACGTCCAGTACCTGTCTGTTCCTTTGTACCAGCCCACGCCTGGGCAAATTGGCGCTTGTATCCGGCTTGCTTCACGTTCAGCTATTCGCAAGTTAGCTTCCCAATCCTATGTCCATAGACGATAGTGAGGCTTACCTGAAAGAGCTCGGGAACAGTCAGTTCTTTAATTTTCCATGTGTCTAGATACCATGAAAAATTGGCCAAGAGTGGCTCTCCGGCCGAGGCAACTATGGCCTTAGTTTCTTTTGCTCCGGTTTGGTAGTAGAGTTTCCACTTCTCGCTGTGTTAGTGGTGTTCATTCCGGAGGGATGATGGCTCTACTCACCGTCGTCTCCGAGACTTCCCAGAGATCTAGCGGTGGCTCGAATTCAAGCACTATGACAACTCAGCGATCCAGCAATGCATTCGTCAGCGTATGATCATCCAATTAACCTACCTTCGTGGCCTGCCGCCTTCAATGCTTCAGCTGTTTCATTCAAAGCCCGAAGAATCGGAGGCTGCGGAGTGACGCATTTATCTGTTTTAAGCAGTCCAAAACAGAGCTTTTCGGGAACATCGATATTCTCCCTCCAAGGAAGGGGGACGGCCGACGGCTCGAAACCGATGTAATCGTAATGTGTCAACAGCAACTTGGCCCCCAGCTTCAGGTCTGCTACGCTGTGGCAGTTAGGTCCACACGAGACCTTGATAGACACTTGCCCGGGAGCCGCAGTCATCATGCCCATCTTTGGGATCCGATCAGCCGTTGGTCTGATGCCGTAGTTCCCGTTGAAAGCCGCCGGGGCACGAATACTGCCTCCGATATCAGTCGAGGCAGAGAGAGGAGAGCCGCGCATGGCAACCAAGGCTCCATCACCTCCGGAGGAGCCCCCAGCGGAGAACCCAGTGTTATAGGGGTTCAATGTTCTGCCCCACAGGTTACTGACAGTTTGGAGAACCATTCCTGTTTGTGGCATCGTAGTCATGGCAAAAGGGATAGCTGTGTAAAATGTCAGCATTCAACATTTCCTAGAATGCAAATCAAGGCGTCGCTAGGTCTCCCACCCCCTGCAGCTTTGAAGACTTGGACGACAGAGGCATCCGAGTCAGCCTTCTTGTTGTGCCACGCTATCAGGCCCATAGTACATGGCTTATCTTTTAGTAGAAAGTAATCCTATTCCGCACAGTGAGCAACTTCTCTCCCCAGAATGCCAAGAAGTGTCGTACTTTGAAGGCGATCGGGAGCCCGTGAAGCGGACCCACTGTCTTTCCAGTCTTCTGAAAGGCTTCGTCGAGTTCCTTGGCCCGTTCTAAAGCCTCTTCATGAAAGTAAGCGGTTAAGCAGTTCACCTGTGCCACGAGTCAGAGGACCAAAATTCTTTAACACCCGTCACGGCCAACGTACGCATTGGTGAGCAATGGCAGCTCTTGCACAAAATGCCTCTGTCACCTCCACTGCTGTCAAATTTCCCTTTTGAATCTCACTGAGCAGGTCAGTGGCCGTACGCTCTGTGATGCGGAGCTGTGCCGACGTCATCAACCCGCAAGTTCTGGGAATGTCCAGTACGCAGGTAATATCACTTCCTGGCCTCGATGGAAGCCGCCATTTGACAGGTATGGCCTCAAGAAGCGCGGACTGGTTAGAAGCTGCGATGGTCTCCCAGGTCTCCATATCTAAAACGCTATAGAATGCCGGGTAATGACGTCTAACTAAAACAATACACAGCACAGAGCTCCAAGCGACCGAGCGGCTTATATGTGCGGGGAAGGTAGTGGCTCAGCTAGCAGCTGATAAGCTCTTCTCATAGAGTTGTCTCAACTAGATAATATCACCGTCGGGGGATAGCATTGGGCGATAGCCCTGGGTCGGAACTCGGCCCAAGACATTCAGTCGCTATCTGGATCTGTGGTTCGGCTTCATCCGAGACCTCTGCCCTTATCTCAGATTACATCTTACTTTGCATACGTCAATGGGATGAGGGTGTATGTGTTTCTCTGGCATGACCGTCACAAATGCTGTCATTATGCAGTAAGGAGTGCCTAGAGTCATCGAACTCCATGGAGGCTCAGGGGTATCAGCGGCCATATTCACTTCCTGGGATCCCAATAATTCTGTGTTCCCGTCGAAGAAGAACCTCCCAATATTAGCTGATGCCCTAAGGACGCTGCATGGGTTTGAGGTACAGACGACAACTGCGGCCGTTAAAATTCATTAATCCCAACACAAGTAAAGAGAGCTGCTACGGAGATCGAGCCTGGGGAAACTGCACAGGTCGATCTCCCACTGAACGTCCCATCCAGCCAAGCTTTGGGCGAGAGTCATTTCGTCACTCAGTCATCGGTGTGGACGCAGGCGTCGGCACCGATGACCTATACAGCTTGAATACACAGTCAGGTGCACAGTGGGATGGCTTTAGACACTTCTCACATTTGCCCGAAAAGATCTACTACAACAATGCGAGGCCAAAGGACATCATCGGTTTGACAGCGAATGATCCATCACTGTCCGAACGCGCCACGACGGCAAGAGGAGCTCTTTTAGACTGCTGTTCCTATGCGGAAAGGGTCAATCACACTTGAGCACCGTGTTGCTTGGTATTTCCTACTCAGACTAGATATTCTATACATATTCCTGTCTGGCAATCTCCAGTGCAAGGAATTTATGAGATTTTTGTGTTCCCCGGTCAAGGGCTATCCACAATGCACTCCTTGTTGATCTCGAAACCAGATATTGCTCTTCGGACAATTATGTGGTTCTTTGAAACACTGGCGCTGATAATTTAAGCGAAGAGTCAGAAATAAGCAAACAAGCTAGACCGCATTTAATAGAATCCGTTGCTTCTTTGCGCATCAGAGCGTTCGGCCCGGTCTATCAAGATGATGGCTGGAAACGTATTGGCCGGTAACACACAGCCGACGGTGGGGTTCTATTTCTGTCTTGGGATGGGCAAGTTTGGCCGCGTATCGAATCACGCAAGATGGACCGGCTGAGCGCATCCTAGATGTAGGCAACGTCAGCGTCTCTTATCTTTACGAATGGCGATCGACAATGATGCCACCACCTGGGCTTCGACCAACCGTATAACATACAGCACATTCCGGAACTCAACGAGTGCCGGAACCGTGCCGTGGAATGTGGCCCTCCTAAGCTTTATCAGTTTCCAGGACACAAAATCGCAGCCAGAAACTTTATCTGAACCTAGGCACCTGGGATCTACTTGCAAGTACGTACGCAACTTGCCGATTCGGCCTCCCAAAGGGTCGGTATTCGAAGGTGGGGTTACAGGATCCTTGGAATATAAAAATAGTCCGTTGTCCACTACGGGGTCCATCGGACACACCTCTGGTTTCAAACACGGGCCATTAGGTCTTACTCGCAGCGACTACCCCCAGTTAATCCATTGCTCGCATTGCCGAACTGTCCTGTGTCAAAAAGAACCGCTAAAAATGAACGAAGACGCCGCCGTAAAGCTGCCATTTTTCCGGCGTAATAGGTTAGATGCTGATGACGCTATGAAGCCTATTGAGAGCTAACACCTCCAGCCCGTTTATACAAAATCTGATCGTGTCGGGATGCCTCTTTTGCAATCCAGGGCTATACTTGGCCATTGCCGTGAGTCGGCCGTATGATGATGCAAAGGATACCAGACTAATGGCGCACACATAGTACCTGGGTGCTGGTGGTGGTCGTTCGTCCTCTATCACGATGGCGAATATCAGTAACGGTGTTCTGTACGGAGTTTTTGCATTCTCGGCCCTGTTAGCTGGATCCGTGCTGAACACGATCGGTCCTCGTCTGACGATGCTCATGGGCACCACCGGATATCCTATCTATATCGGATCCCTTTGGTATTTCGATCAATATGGCCACCTGTGGTTCCCAGTGTTTGCAGGCGCCTATCTCGGGTTGACCGCGGGCTGTCTTTGGACCACCGCGGCCTTCACGTCCAGCGCCTACCCAGAGGAGAAGGATAAGGGCATCTGGCGTGCTATCCAATGGACGGGAAACGCCACCGGAGGGGCAATAGGTGCAAGTGTTGCTCTTGGTGTTAGCTGGAACTCAAAGTCTGGAGGCGTGCCACACGCTGTGTACATTGTTTTCATTGTTCTTCAGATCATGTCGATGGGTCTAGCACTGCTCTTACTTCCCCCTGACCGATTGAGACGTTCAGATGGAACCGCGCTGGCATTGTTTGAGCCCATTTCTCTTTGGAATTCGCTGAAGATCACGGCAAGTCTCTTCAAAGACTGGAGAATTCTTCTCATGATCCCCACCTTCTTCGCGCCAGAGATGTTCTTTCCCTTCCAGTCATCCATGAATGCGTACGCCTTCAATCTCCGAACTCGGACGCTCAATGGCCTTCTGAACAACTTAATTCAGATCCCTGTGACACTTGGGATGGGCTTTCTACTTGATGCGGAGCATCTGGGGAGCCGAAGGAAGCGAGTCCTTATTGGCATTACGTGTGACGCTGTCTGGATCACCGGTGCTTATATTGCGCAGACCATATGGCTCTCCAGCTGGAATTTTGACCGCTCCTTGCCTGGGCCTGAAATCGACTGCACAGATGCAGCGTACGCAGGTGCTGTGGTTATTTACATGATCTTCTGTGGCCAATACGGTATATTCCAGAACGTTGTGCTCTACGTGCTGGGAACTTTGACGAACGAACCACGGAGATCGGCAGCAATGGGAGGACTGTTTGTTGCTTGTAAGATGGCCCAAGCATACATCTGATGGATAACTACTGACGGCAGAATAGGGTTAAGTGCGGGCACAGCAGTGTCATTCGGCGTTGATGCGACGGAGCAACCGTATGAGAACGAGAATGCTGGGTACTTCGCTCTCACGACAATCTGCTGGCCAATTCTATACTTCATTGCTTTGAAGTATACGACCGATACGAACTATCTCAAGGAGAGCAGCGTGGTAGTACCAATTCACGTCAGGAAGGAGTTAGGTGTGGAGGGAATAAAGGCCGGCGACGAGAGCACAGAACCAGCCGGTGATAGGGCTTCTCAGGACAAGGAAGCGAAAGTGACGATGGCTTAGATCATAAACTCCATTCGTGTGTGCACAATTGAGGTGCTCAACCCCTACGGTACGAAGAGAACATGGCCACCATTCTCTGCATTGGAGGAGCCGTCTTGGGGAATTACTAGAGAATGATAGAAACGTGATAGAACTCTGCTTATTTACAAGTAGATTCAGTTAGAACCTGATTCCAAATGCCATACGTGCCGCACTTATTGCAGTTACTCTGGTATGGTATACAACGCGAAACATCTCTTCACTATTCTATATATACATAGTAGCAGCAACTGAAATTGGACGGCAACAGATAACAAAATATGCCCTGTATTAGAATCGAAGAAAACAGGTTCATGAGTTAATTCCGGCCACAGGATGACGGATGGAATCCTCCAATGCAAGCCGTCCGCATAGGTCCGACAAATCGAACTGTAATATTCACTACACAGCCTGGCTCAAGGTTCGGCGTGCTGGGGAAATCAGAGCAGGAAAGTTTGCGTGGTTCGTGTGATCTGGAAAAACACGAAGAGCAGTATTCAATCTCTATGAGCAGAAGGTTCCGCTCATGAGAAGGAGTGCTCAAACGTGATCTTGCCCTAAGCGGAGGCCCACCAGAGAAAGCAGTCGGAGTAAATAGAGTAAGCGCAGAACACATTCGGGGAATTCACCTCCATCCCTTAGGGAAAAGATGACATAGGGCCGAGTATATTTATTCAACGTCCTCGCAGTCTACACCAGCTCATCTCCATGGTATGTGCTTGCAGTGGTCCTTCTTACCAAACCACTATGCTCCAGTCTCAGTTGCTCCACTCACCTGTTTACATCATGTTCTCAGTTTCCAGTGCTCATTTTCCTGGCACTGTATGGCTGACTCACAGCTACAGTCCTTAACTACACTGAATCTTGCTACTGGCTGCAGTGCTAGATCTGCAAGTACATTAGCACGCATCGTGCCATTCTGCAAAGACTGGGAGAAGCAGGGATTCACAATTCCTTCTGGGCACATAATGAGACTACTTCTAAGGTCAAAGACACTATGCCAAGCTAGAATATGACTGTAGTCTCCTCCTTGTCCTTGTCACAGACTACTCAGTAGCTACAAGGCCAACAGTTCCCAGGCAAGGTTGGCCCTAGGGAATCGGGCAGCTTTCACGACCTCATTATGATTGACATAGCGGACTAACGTCGGCGCCACGGTATATCTCTCGGAACACGGGCAACTACTGACATCGTCAGAGCTGCCTGTAGAGTACAGCAAAAGAAGTGTGAAGTCTCTGAGTGGTATCTGTTAGTTATGCATATCTCGACCTTCACTTTCAAAGATACGCTATTCCTTCTAACTCTTAACAATAACCAACAATCTATAAAACTAGGACTGCGATCTATTATACATTCCATGCGGGTATTAAATAGAACGACGAGAACTCCTAGAAACTAAACACCTGGTCTGACATCTTTGCAACAACACCAGGTGCCTTGAAGCCCAACGACACCAACGCTTTCTTGGACGCGTTCACCATCCCGGGAGGACCGCAGAGCATGATCTTAGTGTCGGGTGCTGAGACAGGTAATTTCTGGCGCATGATATCTGCCGTAACGTATCCCTTGCCGTAGGCCCATTTTGGAGGAGGATTGTCCAGCATGTACCAGATTCTTAGATTCTTTGGGTAGCGTCGAGCGAATGACTCAAGCTCACTTCGCAGAAGAATGTCCTCTTCAGTGCGGTTGGCATAGATCAAGCTGACTTCAGTGGTATCACGGTCATCCTCGCAGATGGCCCGGATAACCTGGTACATGGGGGTGATCCCCGTTCCCCCAGCAATCATTCCAATCTTCTTGCACAGCCGATTGCTGTATTTCATTGCTCCTTTGGGCCCGCGAAACAGGACTTTGTCTCCAATCTGCAGATTTGCAAGGTATTGGCCAGTCAGCAGGCCGTCTGGATAGCATTTAATGACCAGCTCCAGCACTCCCCGGTCCAGGTTGTTTGATGTCGGCGTGTAGGATCGAGACACTTTCTTTCCGTTGACGGTTGCTTCGATGGCGACGTGCTGTCCGATCGGAAGACCCAGGACTTGCTGGGGGTTGGGCAGCTGGAAGACGAAGCGGTACACACTAGGTGCCAGCGTGTCTTTCTGCACAAGAGGCAGCGCCTTATACTGCTTGGGATCAAGAAAGCCGTGGATGAGATGCAGGTTGGGCTTCGACGGCCCATTGCCTCTCTTTATATGAGGAGGGAACCGCTCAAAGCCAGATTCGACGGTCGTCAGCTTGGACAGTTTATTGCTTATCAGCCCAGCGATAGCTACCCCAATGACACTTGCTGTGGCAAAGCCATTGAAGAATCTAAACTCTCCTCCTTGTCCGCGGTGGATCTGTGTCGGCCAGCTTGGCAATCGCGAGAGGAGCTTCGGCAACAATGCGTCAAATTTCGGAGTACCGCGTACGACACCCACATACAGCGAAAACGCCAGTGCACTGAGTGAGCTGGCAGCAAGAGCGACAAGGGTCTTCCTGGCATATCGTGCCGTCGTCTTGGAGGTTAGGGCTGTGGAAGACGTCCTTAGGCCGCTCGGTGAGCGCACCACGCGCTTGACACTGGCGCCGTTGTTGTTTTGTCGTGCTGCTTGTCGTGCACCTTCAATGGCTCCGATCAAGTACGCTTCCAGGATCTCGTCTGCATCTTCCGAATGCCCGACTTCGCGATACGCTTCAGTTGCATCTTGCCCTGCAACGTCCAGCAGGACCTCCTGCCCTCCGGGATGGTCGCGAGCATACTCGGTGACGTTGTAGACTGGATATTTATTTGACTATTGTGTTAGCAATCGATACTGCTTCTCAGGAGTGCCACTGACTTTGCAAAAAGGCTGAGGCTCACCTTTCTCATGGATAACAATCCACAAGTCACTTCGACAATTATGGACTGCTACCTCCTCTTTCGTGTATTCTCGAGTGCCGGCCATTGTGATATAACATATAAAATCTATCTGACAGAAACAAACGAGTTCTGCTTTTCAGGTCTGACTGAGGTAGTACGTTGCGACGTTCTATGTTTTAAATAGATCTCAGGTAGCGGCGAACCCTAATTTCAGTGATGCCGATGAATCCGCGGCAACAGAATCGGGATCGTCAATAACGGGATGCCGATCCGCGGAAAGAATATGGAGTAGAAACCGATTTATCTATCCAATCGGAACACCAGCACAGCGCATAAGGCTTTCCGAGGAATATCGCTTTACTATCGGCTTGCCAGAGAATTAGAAGACAGAAAAGGACGGCTGCCGATGGCACTTCAGGCGAAACGGAGCTCGGGACTACGTAAGCTACACATATATATATATATGCTGTACATTTGCAGAGCTAAATCAAATCCATCCTCAAGTTTGATCCCACTTGCAGACAAGCCTCATTCATACCTGACCTGAGCATGCCGGTACAACAGTTTCATTTGCTCGGAGAACCAGCGTCTTCGGCCATTGCCATTGACCTCACTGGGTCACCGGATCTCGAAACGCTCAAGTCTCTGGTAGCCGAGCACTTTGCTATAGTCGAGCCGATCGGTGTTGGCTTCCAAGACCAAGACACCTCTCTTCCAGATGTTTCGGAAGTGATCAACGCGCCTGGTCCGGTGGCAGTCACCGTCGACGGAAACGCCGTTCGCGACCCAAGTGGACCCAAGGGTCTCCCACTTGTGGGCAGCTTCTTTGAAGTGTTCCCCGACCACCTGGGTAACCACCAGCGCCTGTTCGAGCAGTATGGGCCGGTGATTGGAACGACCAATCTCGGCCGCACGACATATCTAACCAATGACCCGCGCATCGCCGCCATTGCTTTCGCCGAGTCGGAGTTCTTCACCAAGAAGATTAACGGATCCCACCCTCTTTACGCGCTCAAAACTCCTAGTGCAGGTATCTTTCTGGGTGACACAGACACGCCAGAGTGGAGGGCTGCTCATAAGTTTCTGCCTCCAGCGCTCGGCCCCAAGGCTGTCCGGCACTATGCACCTACGATGCAGAGAACAGTTGAGCAAGCGTGCAACGTCTTTGACAAGTTGGAAGAGCAAGGCGAAGCGTGGAATGTCTACCAGTACATGCTCAAACTTGGCTCTCAGGCCGTCGGCAAGCTTACTCTGGGCCTAGACTTCGAGCATTTCACGGGGCCAGATGCACGTCTGCACGAAATGGTGCACCTGATCGCTGAGCTTCTCTCTCTCAACAAGAAAATCACTACAAAGGGTGACTGGTATGCGAACCTACCCTTTGGAGACCCCCGGAGGTGCAGGATTGTCAAGGCCCGGATCGAGGCAATGGTGGATGAATCCATCCAGAAGGCCAAGAGAGGAGGTGTGGAAGATCTTCCTCTGCAGGATGCAGCGCTACGCGCGACTAACATGGTTGGTAAGTTTTGCTTTTTCTTTCTATCTTTTCTTCTTCTTTTTGGTCCTTCTCCCAGTCAAGAACTCAGAAGTCTCTGACCTACGGCAGACTATGCGATTCGTGCCACAGACAACCGGGGAGAAAAGCTTCCCAAGACCTCTCTGGTCTGGTCACTGGTAGTCGCAACAGCTGCCGGATTTACCACGACGAGCTCTCTTCTCTCATGGTTGATCTACGGTCTCGTCACATACCCAGGCATGCAAGAGCGGCTGGTGCAGGAGCTGGTGGACAACGACTTTAGAGAAGACATGGAGATCACAGCAGACTACACCGACCGACTAGACTTCCTGAACAAGTATATTAAGGAGACCCAGCGTCGCCACAATCCGTCCTTCCAGCCAGGACGCACCGCCAAAACCGACCTGATCCTTCCAGGCGGCTACCGATTGCCCCAGGACGCGGTCATCATTCCGGCCATTCATCATATTCACAACAACCCAGACGTCTGGGATAACCCACATCAGTTCAATCCAGATCGCTGGGACACCCCGGAGGTGAAGAGCAGACATAAGGCGGCTTATGTGCCGTTTGGGACAGGCCAGCGCATGTGCATTGGGTTCAACTTCGCGCTGCAAGAGGTCAAGGTTTTCTTCCCTAAGCTGGTTTATCGGTACCACTTTTCCAGGGAGGGTGATGGGCCTATCCAGTACGATCCTATGTTCCAGCTCATTCGGCCCAATAATCTCTATGTGCGTACTGAGCGGAGAGTCAAATGGCCGCCAAAGCAAGATCGTGAGGTGAAAGTCGCCATCTAGAGAGAGTGGCCTTCCATTTTTGATTTTCTCTTCCTTCCTCCTGTTTCGATAATCCCAGGCTATTAATTAGCAATAGCTACTAGACAGTACATAGACATAGATTAGGTATTTTGGGCAATAGATTAGATTGTGCACTTTCCTTTTTATATCTTTCATTCTCGACCTTGGGAGTCGTAGCTAGAGAAGGACTTCGATCTACGTACAAGCCCTTATTTCTTGCCTTCAGCCGGCCGAAACCGAGATACTCCAGCGGTGAACAATTTTACCAGCCCCTATATTATGATCCGAGCTTCACGTCTAATGAGCCCCCTTTTCACAACCCGGGCTATACAATATTTGAACCCCTATCGGACCATTAATTTTGTACTATTTTTTGTATTTGCTTCATGCCACCGCCGAACTTCCTCGGAAAGGGGCCTGGTCCACCCAGGTCGGAAACGCCTTTCCTCGGAGTGTCGGGAGTGGAATGGAATGTAAGGCTTCTGCCAATTATGCTTACTCGGGATCGGCTTGCCGAGTTGCCTGTTGCCTTTCGGATATTGCGGATGGCATTTGACCATTGATACGAGAATAGCTCTATGAATGATATAATTAGGCCCTTAGCCCCCTCCACCCAGAGAGAAGCAAAAGGCAACAAAGTAAAGTTGTGTCGCTGGCAGTAGTACTTGATCGCTACCATGACTGTAACCTGGAAACCACCACAGAATCATCGCCAACGTCCAGTAGCCGTGATTGGCGCTGGCGTACTCGGACGTCGTATAGGTATACGAACAAACCTTTCCCCCCACTCCGTTCGATTTCCCCAACATACTTACAAGGTTCTGGTTAGGATGTATCTGGGCCTCAGCCGGGTATGAAGTACGGATCTGCGATCCCAGTGCCCAACAACGTACGGACGGAATTGCATATATCAATGACAACGTGATCGCCTACGCCAAGAACACGGGTCAAAAACCTGGCCAGGTGGAAGGATTCGAGAACTTCAAGGATGCCGTGGCAGATGCTTGGCTGGTGATTGAAGCGGTGCCGGAAAAGATCCAGCTCAAAATCGACCTGTTCGCCGAATTGGCGGACACGGCGGCCGCAGACTGTATTCTGGCGTCTAACTCGTCCTCGTACCGAACTTCGGAGATGCTGGAAAAGGTGTCGGAGGCCGCCAAGTCTCGCATCCTGAATATGCATTATTACATGCCTCCCGATTCCATGATCGTTGAGCTCATGACGGATGGGTTCACAGACGACCAAATCATCAAGTTCATGGAGGACAGGTCGACGGAAGCTGCTACCTTCCCGTACATCGTGCGCAAGGAATCAACTGGGTTTATCTTCAACAGACTCTGGGCCGCCGTGAAACGGGAGGTCTTGACCATTCTCGCTGAAGAAGTGTCCGTTCCCGAAGAGATCGATTCCATGTGGACGCGAATGTTCCTTAAGAACGGCCTTACGCCTTGCACGATGATGGATAGTAAGCTGCCAACCCCTGTTCCATTCTTTTTGTGCTGTTTTGTTTTTCTTTCCTTTCATCCTTGCCTAAACTGTTCTTTTGCTTGCATAGATGTCGGCCTCGACACAGTGGCCTTGATCGAGGAGCATTACATCCACGAACGCGGTCTCTCCAGCGAGAAGACTGTCGAATATCTGACCAAAAATTACCTGAATCACGGAAAACTAGGCACTAAAAGCCAAAATGGTGGCTTGTACCCTGCTGTCAAGGCCGACTCGGATGCACGCCGTCTTATCGTCCTGGACATCGGGCTCTCCGCAGCCACGCCCGATACCAAGGCCGGACAGATCCTCGAGTTCTCCCCGAACGGCAAGCTTCGCCGGGTGCTGGTCTCCGGACAAGCACTGCCAGACGGTCTAGTCGTGGACCCTGTTAGCCGCCGCATGTTCTGGACCTGCATGGGGTGGCCGGGCCAAAAGGATGGCGCCGTCTACTCGGCCAATCTGGACGGCTCCGACATCCAGACCGTTGTCAGCGCTCCCCATTTGAACACGCCCAAGCAGATGGCGCTTGATACCTCCGCTAGGAAGCTCTATTTCACTGATCGCGAGGGCGGTCGTGTATATCGCTGCGGTCTCGACGGGTCGGACATCGAAATCCTCGTCTCCACCAGCGACGCTGACTGCGCAGATCCAGAGTCAGCGGGCAATGCGATTTTGGACGCCACCAAATGGTGCGTCGGTATCGCTGTAGCTCCTGAACTGGGCAAATTCTACTGGACACAGAAGGGTCCGTCAAAGAGTGGTCAGGGACGGATCTTTTGCGCCAATATCGAAACCCCCGCAGGGACGACTAGTTCAACTCGAACCGATATCCACTGCATCCTCAGCGGTCTTCCGGAGCCGATTGATCTTGATATCTACAAATCAGCAGAGTCATACTCAATGTATTGGACTGATCGCGGGGAAGTGCCGTTTGGCAACTCCTTGTATCGGGTCAGCTTGGACAAGTCCTCGGGCCTCCCAGAAGGGGAGAAGGAGATTCTCACACGCAACTTCAATGAAGCAATCGGCTTAGCACGAGATTCCGAACAGAAGCGCATCTACCTGACGGATTTAGGTGGAAGTATCTACCAATGTGACCTGGACGGGAGACAGAAGGAGAAGTTGTACTCTGCGGAATCTCGGGCATTTACTGGAATTGTTGTCTTGTGAATTGCTTAAATAGACTTGTATCTTATATCATTTGCATTTAATTTCACTACTATAGATTAGACAGTAAGCGCTTCAATAGAGAATTTTATTTTGTTTTTTTTTTTTGACATCATTTGCATTCACCCTTCTATAGGTAGTAGTAATCGTGTCAGTAGAGGATCGAGTTCCACGAACCCCAGAAATTGAAGATGGACGATTCATTCATAAGCATATCCGTTAGGTCGTCGGGGATCAGCTCTGTGCCCGCCGGCGAGACAGGATTCCTAGGAATGTCCACAGCGGAACCGGCAGTATCAGCTGTAGCTACGGGATTGGCGATGGAGCTGGTAAATATGGCTGAATCGTCTGGAAACAGCCGTTGGATCGCTGTCATAAAGATTCCCCGGTATATAGTTGCCACCGAGTAGACCCTTTGGAACTCTTCCATGACCATCATGCATACGTTGAGCTTGGTTAGTTGAAGACGTCGGATCAGAGGGTTAGCCGACCTGCAGTTGAGCAGATGCGTGTGCATTGCGGGTACCAAGAGCGGTGGTCTATCAATGAAAGGACCGGTCAATATAAAAAAAAAAAACAAAAAAATCTAGTCAGGTCTGCGGGAAAGCTATCAAGTACTCACGTCATGGGGCCAGCGAAGTCGAGAAGGTCCTCTTGTGCCAGCGCATTCACAATATCGTTTGTCCGTGAGGCAGCAGCGTCGGCGTGGCATCGTATTTGCAGCTGCCACTGCTCTTGATGTAGAGGATCAAGCCCGAGAGGCACGTCAGCGCCGTACGGGCGATAGAATGTTATCACTAGAGCCCTGTTGAGACGAGTTCAGACACGGGACGTAGGGAGCAAGGGGATGTCGGGGAGAAATACTGGTAGTGCAATTGCAAATGGTACAGGCAGAATAATGCAGGACGACTGAGACCGGGATCGCTCCGGTCCGGGGGTCGACATTGCAAGATTTCCGCCTCCAGTACATCGAATTGGGATAATAAAGGCCGGGGACGAGATCTTTGATAGTTAAGAAGTAGGACGGTGCCCAGCACCTTGCTCATTTCAATCAGCAGGATCCAGCAATGGACCATCTGCGGCAAGTCCTTCGGCATGAAGGAATCCAACGTGGTCCGCGGGATTCTATCCCATTCACTGAGAACGTCTACGGAGGTCGGCATTGGCGTATCACAGTCCTTGATATCGACGCGCAGTGGTCGTCCCAGCGTAAGGCTAAGCCACCGATCCCGGAAGAAACAACACCACCAGAGACGACGCCAGAGCTGCCGTTGCCGGTCTGTGATGGCGGTATTGTACCAAGTGGCATCCGGGTCACAATGGAGGCCCAATGTGTGGCAGAGACTCAACGAAACACCCATCCAGTACGAAGGTTGCCATTGCGCATCCATTCCTGAATGCCAAAGTCCTAGCAGAAGCGCCGCCTGCAGAAGGGCGACCTTGTCCTTATCGTCGCCGTTGTGGAACATGCACTAGGTTTGACTTTTCAGTGAGATGAGCCGCCAACGATGCCATACCAGGAACTTAGATTGGCTCGACCTACCCTTGCCCGACTATACATAGCAGCTCGCATGTCGTTTCTAGATCGGTATCCCTCACTTTCACAGATCCGGGTAGGAATGAACTGTCGAGCCTTGTTAATACGGCGACAAGAAGCACGGAGCCAAGAAATAAAGGCAAGCTTACATTCACCGCGGCAAAAAAGATGCTCCAGATAAGTAAGATATCATACTCATGGAGTCTGTCTGTCTCCAAGAGATTCAACACGACATCGGCCTCGATTACAGGCATGATTGGGTGCACATGGCAGAAATAGGCACGGAGAAGACTCCGGCAGGCTTCCTTCCCAGGGAGCGTGAATAAGCCTTTGCTTTCCAAATACTTTCGATCTTCATCTGACAACGAAGTTGTAGCATACGATGGGACCAGAAAGTGATTTGACAGAGAACGCAAGGAGCTGGCATTCAAAATGGCCCAGAGTCCGGTCTGGTCGCCTGTGCAAATTCATCTATAAATCAGAATCGATCACGATAATAGTCTGAGGGCAAGAGAGATTACCGGAGTAGTATGGCACCTGGCCGACAGTTCTCGGTTCCCCCAAAGCTGCTTCGGCAATCACGACGCCAGGATCCTCCTCCTCGCTCTGCGCACCGTTCTGCTCCCGAGACCGATGACTCTGCCGACTCTCTGAAGCAGCAGCTTCCTGAGATCGAGCAGGTGTGCTGGAATGAGCTGCAGTGTGTGCTGGTGACGGTATATGCCTACGCTGGGTTCTTCGCGCATCCACCACGCAGTCGGCTCGATCCTGCGTACAACCGAAGCAAGGAACTCCGGTGGTCGTGACGCTACAGCGCACCTTGCGAAGACGACAACGCTCGCATGCGACTGCCGACCGATGACGACGGCCTGACATGGTGGCTGATCTTCAGGAATGTCCTCATTCCAGCTCTGCGAAAGAATCTATGACCGTTGCCGTGGAATACTTTTTATTTCCTCGGAAGTGACGGATCCAGTTGCCGCTGATATCCTAGTTAGGGTAGCTAACCGCGGAAAGATAAAACAACACGTCAGCGGTGGCGGATCCACTACAGCCCATACACTGAACCCCGCCGCTGGCTGTAATGCAAGACCCGCGAGTATGTTGACACTCATCCTGCCACTCTGCAAAGACTGGGAGAAACAGGGTTTCACGATTCCTTCTGAGCACATAATGAGACCACTTCTAGGGCAAAGATGCCATGCCAAGCTAGGATATGACTGCAGGATCCTCGTCCCTGCTGCAGAATGCTCAGTAGCTACAGGGCCAAGCGGCTTCCAGGCAAGGGTGACCCTAAGGAGTGAGGTAGCTCCCCTGACTTCACTGTGATTGATGAACTGCAGTTGACTAAATGTCAGCCACAGCATGTCTTTCAGAGCACAGGCAACTCCTGACATCATCAGAGCTGCCTGATGAAAGAACCATGAGAATCGATTTGCTGGATTCCTTCAGTGTCAAAAAGTGCAGCTTTTGATTCCATGATGTGTGCAATGGGACGTGCCTGCCTACAAATATAGCTATGTGCTGGACATGTTCTTCCTCGCTGTTCCAGATAGTCCGCGTTCTCCCGCATGCTCGTGCCAATTTCACTCTCTATTCAGCTTGTTTGACGGATGACCCGGGCCCTCCTTACGAGGAGGTACTCTCATCCATGACAGACTATGATATGCTCACCACGGATCCTGGAATGAGGTTGCTCGTAAACGAAGTGTCTCCAACCATCGTCTCCAACGCTGTGGCTTCTCGCCCCCTTTGAGTTTGGCGAGGCGAACACCAGTGTTTTCGATGGCTGGACACCTGCAGTGCAAGCCAGCCAATTCGAAACCCTCTTATATACCGATTCGGGTGGGGGATAATTTCATATAGCATAAATTGTCTCTAAACTTTCCCCGTCCTTATACCGTCTTCCGTCCACTTAACTCTCGCTGCCCGGAGGCCGAACTAGGTCTGGTTGCATCTAGCATATTCTCTTAGTGCATTGCCGTCTACTCCAGGCACTCCCCAGCTTGTACTTTGTTAAACAAGGAACTCGTTAATGCACCTTGAGTCTCTCCAAACTTCACTTATAAGACTCTATTCATAGATAGGATGAGTGACTACCCGCGAACGTTGCTTATGGTGAGAATTGACTTTAGCATGTAAGTTGGCCAAGGGGAGGGAACTCTCTGCCCAGACCTTTCAGAGCGCCTTCTATGGATAGTCTAGTCGTATTAGATTGAACAGGGAATCCAGGTCTAATTCCAACCGTGCGCAACCACCCAGGGTTGCATCTAGACGGACGGAACATTGTCCATCCATGGCAAGTCCCGCGATCAGCTCCGGCAGCAGCCGCAAGATTCCGCGGGCTGCTTTCTGAACTGCGCACAGCTGGTGACCTTTGGGGACGGTTGCCCACCGTCTCCACTTGCGGTATTTCCTCTGGAACCGCTCGTTCTTCGGCGCGGACGATGAAGGCTAGCCACCTGTATTGACTCGATTGAGGTTTGGTACTTGAGTCTAGATCACTCACCCTTGTCTGATCGACATTGCGACAAAATTGCGGCAGTGTCAGACGTCGAGTCGGTGCGGGGCGAAGTTTAGTATATTGCAGTTTACAGGGACCAGGGACTGAAATCCGTTACATTAGATTTACTATCACATCCAGCGTCGTACTCCGGGCTGCCAAGTCCCACCATGTCGACTAGGACTCCTTGAGCCTAAGTTTCTACCGCGCAACCCACAACAAGCGCCCGATGAACGCTATTTCTACCGGCTGCTAGGTTCAGACGCCACGACTCGGCAAGGCCCACAACGGCAGCAGCTCCCGGAATCCCCGCCTGTGAATCAATCAGCCACAATACACCGTTGCCTCGGTTTGTCTCGGGGAGGGGGGCGGACTTCGCAGTAGGTGGATTAATGGGTGGAGAGAGGGGATGTCAAGCACAGTGGGCCCCGAAAATGCCCGTCTCGCCAACCCGAAGACAGTTTTCGTGAAGTCGTCGATCAGTTAGGCGCCAGGAACGAAATGGTCAGTTATTGTGGCGTTCTACAAGTGCAACAATGTTCAGGCCTTTCGATGCCAAGAAGAAGACGGAAGACCTCAGGTGGGTGCATAATTGGAGGTACATGGGATGCGGTACCCGTAGTTATCAACTGAATTCCGTATATAACGGTTGAATATAATCATTGCACTGTCCAATAAATCGACCTGGGGATGCGGATATTTGAGGATTGAAATTAATAAAGCCAAGCCATGAAAACAGACAGCAACTAGCACAACGCTTCCTTCATTTGCCTGCGTAGAATGCTGTAAGCCTAGAATAGAGATTGACTTCCAGTAACAACTTGTATACAACTAGTACCTCGGCATATGCCTCGAACATTATCCGAGTCCACTACGATCAGGGTGTCAAACCGCGCCCCCTATGTCCACTCAGATTAGGTAGTACGCCATGTCACCGTCTTCGGCTCTCTCAAGAGCCAACTCACCATTTCCGAGGTACGAGAACATATTGGGGCCTGTATAGCGGATATCAAAGTGCTCACCACGGATTTTCTCCAAGAAAGCTGTGATTTGTGTTAGCGACGTGGCTGCAGCATCTACTCCAACCTAGCAAGATCAGCTTACCCTTGTAGTGCAGAACACTTCCCGGGTACATAGCAGTGACAATGTTGGGCCCGCTGTCGCTGTGCTTGCTGTACCAGGCGTGGCAGTTCTTCGACCAGACGCACCGCTTCAGGTTCTCCTGTGCGTAGATGTTGTATTGCCGTACGACATCGTCCTTCACGTTGATCGACCTACGAGAGTTAGTTACTAGTAAGCATTCGAACAAGTAGGACGGAAATACTCACTTGATGTCTTCGGTCGCCATCTTTTCCACCCAGTTCAATGCATAGTCAGCCGTCCAGGCGAGCATCTGCGGTACCGACCCATGCCCGATGGGACAGTTGGGACCCGCAAACATGAAATATTCGGCTGCCCGGCCGCGCAGACTGAGAAGTATGCCTGCGGCACGCCCTTCCAGTCGATATCGAGGCGTCTCCCGTCTCGACCGACCTGCTCCTAAGGAGGAACGAATGTGTTCACAAAACCTGTCGCGCAGACAATGAGGTCAAACTCCTCCTCCCCTTCATCAGTTTCGATTCCATTCGAGATGATACGTCGGATAGGACTGAAGGAGATTCTCGCATTGTCAGCTTGCAATGCCTCAAGGTAGCCATCTCCCGGGCTGAGACGGCGACAACCAACTTCGTAGTCAGGTATCAGCAGTTTTGTCAGTTCGGGGTCGTCTTTCATGCGAAGTCGCATCACCCCGTCCACGAGGTTTGCTATAAAGGCGTTCTCTTCGGAGCCGGAAAGCATCAGACGGAAAACGCTATTGACACTGCATCCAGGCAACCAAGCTTAGCAAACCGTTCCGGCTCTGACTCCAAGTGACAGGAGAGGATAATTACATACGATCGTTCTACCACTTTCCGGTACTCAAGGAACTCTTTCGGCTCGTCTCTGAACTTCTGCTTCTCCTCTTCTGTGAACTCGAAGTTCGTCCCCATCCCGTCTTTGGTCAGGTTTCCGCAAAGATTCGTAGAGACCCAGGTCGGATGGCGAGCATAGTTGACAAGCTTAGCAGCCTTTGCTTGGAGAGCGGGAACAACCTGGAGGCCAGATGAACCATTACCAATGACAGCGATCTTCTTCTCTTCCCATTTATACTCCTGATCCCTGTTCGGATGTCAGCTGGAATATCCTGCTATAAAGCCAAGTTAGGGAGAGATGATGGAAACTACCAATTCGCTGTATGGACGAGTTTCCCGTTAAAAGATTCGGCACCCGGGATGTCAGGAAATTTCCAGTTACTGAGCTGCTCCGTCAGTCTATGTTTGTATAATCTTGAGGATAGACGCGCACTTGAGGATGCCCTTGGCATCTAGCAGCACATGAGCCTCGTCGTGTAAAATAGAGTCTCTGGACTGAAGCTGGAGTTTCCATTTGCCTTGCTCGTCATTCAACTCCGCCTTGACCAGTCGGGTATTGAAAGTGATATTCCTTTTCAGGTCATATTTCTCCGCCGTCTTAATCATGTACTGTTTGATTTCTTCTCCACCAACGTAGAACTTGGACCAGTCCGGGTTCGGCTCAAACGGGAAGACGTAGCTATCTGCGTTGTATGAGGAACGCGACACAGGATATACAGACACAAGGGAGTGGCGTACGAGATGGAATGTCACTAGAGACCCGGAGGTTGTGAGCAGTCAACGCCAGAGAGCATGTCCGCCTGCCTGGACAGACTTACCAGCCAACACCAGGGTATACGTTCTCCCACCACGCACCCCCTACCTCGGGGTTCTTTTCATAGATTTCCCAGTCGATATAGTCGACGGGGCGCTCATGTTGAAGCTTGTAAGCGAGGTTCAGGCCTGAAAATCCCGCGCCGATGCAGACGACGCGGATCTTCCGAGGGCTGAATGCGAAGCGCTTGACATCAACTTTAAATATATCGGATGCTGCGCGGTCTGTCGGTGCAACGGAGTCGTTGGAGAGCATTGTGGACTTACAGTCGGACAGTTGTAAGACCTCAGAGAGAATGGACTGAGCAGGTAAATTCTGTACCGGGGCATGCAACGGAGTCCAGGTCGATACCTATCAAAACACCCGCAGTTTAGCCAGTCCAGAACGAGCTTAAATCCTACTGATCATCAGAGTGGGTGACAGAAGGGGAAAATGAGGAGGTCATAGCAAATAACTAACCCGAACTTGCCTGGTCGACGCAGAGAAAGTACGGAAAATGCTCCTTGCAGGTGCCTAGGGTAAGCAGCTTATCAGCGCCCAACAATAGATTCTGATCCATTGCGAGGCGCCCAGGCTATGGGGGCCAAATTCAAGCCACAGCGGAGAGGGGTGGGTCAGATGAAGTTGTTCCGGACTTTTGACCAGTGCTTAGTGAAACGAAGCCCTGCAGAGCTAGGAGACCCAGGGCTGTGAGTGGCTGTCAAGAAGCGTTTCTATGCAATGTGCCAACCATTCCGGATTACTAGCTTTAACGGCGCGGACTTTCTGGCGAAATCTAAATGAGAGACATTGGTAGGTCTTCCTGAGCTACAGGATTTGCACACTCGGGAACGACGTTGTTGACCAAACGGGCACCGCGGATCACTCCGCTGGAGACGAATCTTACGCTTAATTGTAGTTGGGACTGACGACTTAGGTTCCCTCTGACGGAATACTAAACGGGGCCACGATCAACCCTGACAGCCCGGATTGGGGGTCCCTGATTTGAACCCCCGATGCGCCTTGCAGGGCAAGCTCACGTCTTCTTTCGCCAGAAGGAATTGATTGTGTCCCCTCTGCACTAGGAACAACTATGTCGAGTCCCTTTGGCCCAGAACCTCCAGGCCTTGACCTGTCAGCAAACCAAGTGGGGCAGAACAATGGCGCCGTCATTGCCATGTGTGTGGTAGCTACTGCCGCCGTTGTTCTTTGACTCTATTCGAGAATCCGAGTACAGCGTTCTGGAGTTGCACTGGACGACGGGCTCATCGTTCTGTCATTAGTACGTTTCCTGCCTCAAGTATTACAGCTGGAGTCCGAGAAGCTCTAGATTGACCTCGGACAGCTAGGAATCTATGCAACCCTAGGTTGTACCGGCCAGGGTAAGTATGCGTGGCGCGAGGGAGTGTGACGAAGCGTACAGCTTCTGAGTTCTGACACCAACTAGCTGGTTACCATGGCCTTGGAAAACATATTTGGGCAGTTGCGTCGCACGATGTAGTCGAAATGAGCCATGTGAGTCGATCTACGGAAACATCAGCACTTCGCAGCCGGCATTGAATCCTTACCGCTTCACTGGTGGCAGGTCTTGTTTGTCTATGTTCTCGTCTACCTGATAACAGTTGCCCTCATCAAGTTATCTATTGTCACCTTCTACCGACGTATCTTCGGCATGAACTGGGCGCTGTGGGTGTGCGTGTTCCTCAGTTTGGGCTTTGTGATAGGCTGCACCATTGCCTTCCTAGTCGCTTGCCGACCCCCATCCTACTACTGGACTCAATACGAGAACCCCGGGGGAGGAAAGTGTATCTTCGATCTGTACCCGTTCTATCTCGGGAATGCGGCGGCCAGCATAACCACTGACGTGATCATTCTGGTCGTTCCAATCCCCTTGGTGTGGAAGCTCCAAATGCCCAAGGCGCAAAAGGTCATGGTTACCTTGGTGTTTGTTTTGGGTGGCTTGTATTTCCTCCTCTCCCTCTCAGTCCCGCGCGGGTAACTAGCCTTGCAGGAATGCTGATGAGTCGCAGTGCATGCGTGGCCAGTGCCTTGCGGATCTATTTCATGACCTTCCTCAGCAGCGCTCCGTCGACATCAGCTGGATCATGGGCCAAGTCTACATCTGGTCCAGTGTGGAACCGGCTGTGGGTGTCCTCTGTGCCTGCTTGCCGGCGATCCGTCCGCTGGTCAGGCTCGCATTCAAGCAGGTAGTTGGTTCGTATAGGGCAAACCGCAATTTCGGCTCTAGCTCGCGTGGTGTGGGATCCAAGTACGGTCAGCGGAGCAATACTGGACCGTTTAACAGCGCCAACCGTCGCCGTGTCCACAACCATGACGACCCGGGGTTGGATTTCCCAATGAAGCCTCGTCTGAGACCTGACGAGGACGAAATCATGCTCACGACTGCCTCTGCCGATGTCGACGCTGGGAGTTCGAGGAAGGGGTCACCCAATCCCGACAATGAGCATAACGCAAACCCCTTGAGGATCTCCGTACGGAAAGATTTCCGGTGGAGAGTAGATAGAGAGTAACAACAAAACAGTGAGAACAAACGGCAAGCAAAGTTTTAAGGCTAGAGAGGACGGGATGACAGCGCCTGGCTACGCCTACGGGCGAAGTTAATATCGTGTATACTAGTGGGCTGCGCCTGCTACCGTCTGTATTACTATATAATCTGAGCGTTTTGCAAACTGTTAGAAAAATTTCCCTTCTTTTCATTTCTCCTTCTTGAGAACTGTGAAAAGCTCTTCCATTGCATTGGAATGAACAGATCTATGCGAGGACGTTCGTCCCACTGCATGATGGAAAAGCCCTGAGCGCCGGTGAAGCCTCCGTAAGCAGACTGAAACAATGCTCCAAGTACTACTAAAACTAGAGAGCTATAAGAGAAGGAGATAGCCACGCTTCAAGTTCAAACTAGTGCCCACACGTCCCCGAATCTCTGGCTGAGTTTGCTAGATTCGACCTAAACATAGATCTTTTCCGCTCCTGCGGGAGTTCCATTCTCAAGTATAGAGATTCAAGGCAATAATTGAATAGCATGAAATGTGCGTAGCTCCATATTCTTAAAGTCTTCCACATAATACATAGGCAAATCTACATAAACTTAACAAGCCATCTTTGTAAAGATTGCTTCGCATAATTTGGAAGTCAGTTTTACTTAATTTAATTGCTCAGCTCTCTCTGATGCTCCCCAGGAACAGCCACGTCATTCAGTGTCATCTTCACACTCTTCATAGCGTCGACTCCTTCTGGAACACCGCCGTAAATTCTCGAGTGTAGAATTACCTCTGGGGATCTCGACTTCTACCAGACCACTGTTGATAGCTCTCGAATGTGGATACCTAGATCCGGTCGACGATTCAGTGCTACCAGCCTACTAATTGTCGACGAAGCTGCGTTAAGTGAGTTCTAGGCCAGGCCATATCTAGGCGTGTCTCTGACGAAATTTCGTAACAGGCTCTTGTCCTGCTCGAGAGAACTCTGCCAACGCGTTGGCGAGTAAGCAATCAACATAGGCATTGCTTACAATAGGACGACGGACTTGGAGACCTTCCTCAAAGAGCCGGGCATGCAGCCGCCTGAGTTTGAGTCTGTCGCCCCTTTTAACGAAATTGAAGAGGTTATTTCATGTCATGTAACAACGCGTTGTAAACTACGAGGTACTAGCGTGCAATATAAAAGACCAAGAGACCGAGAACATAATTTTCTACATATATTCCTTAGACTTACTGTTCTTTGCTAGGCAAGAGGACTATAATTGATTAATTTCTTTACGTAAGCCTCGAGGCCAGCCGAATTCTGTGGTAATGTGGTAATGTGGCAATGTGGAGAGATCCATGGACCATCCTCCGCATTCCCCCGAAGACGTTGAGACACAACCAAGATTGCCTCGTGGCAAAAGAAGGAGAGAGAGAGAAGGAAATCTTCAGCAGAAAATGGAGTCTGTAGTATAATGCGTCGGGCTTAAAAACATATCACTCATCGTGTAGCGTCAGATACTTTTACAATGTTTTTTGGTGTGGCTACTACAATACCCTAATGTCCGTTCCAGGAGCCGGATTATTTTAAGTTGACCAGAGATAGTTCTTCAGACCCGTACCTAGGCATTTACCTTGGTGAGAATCCTTGGATCCAAACCTAAGCGCATTCCGACGTCCATTGCCTGCGAGCAAACGATGGCGATAATGTCGGGATGATAGTTACTGAACAGTTTGACTTCCATTTCCAAAGATGGCCCTCCGCAGGGAATCACTTGCTTTTCCATCATATCTACCAGATGCCTTAGACGACGGCGATTTGAATCTTCATCGAAGCTAAGAGAAAGACAATATTGCCCTGGCGTAGACCTCGGCGTAGACAACACCACCACTGAAAAAAAGGTGCTGATGGGACTTCTTCCGATATGATCCTTAAACGCTAAGTTCGTATCAATCGTTGAACAGTCAGCGACAAGCTTATTCAATATGTCTGTGGAGCATATGTCAATTTCTCGTGTAGACAAACTGCTCGAACATGTGCTCCTCCCAGGACCATAACGGTTGACCCTGTAGAGCTCTGCGGAATTGAGCACACGTCGGATTTGAGTTCGCCCCGTTGATGCTTTCAGCCAGAACGATGCCCCATGATTACGCCTACTACGCAAGGGATGCGATGCGTACAATGCTGATACAGGCACCATCTTCTGATCCATGCTGTGATGGCAATTGAAATCATGAAAGGATCCAGTTTGCCCTAACAGCTACTCCCCGTGGCCACCGTTTGTCGGCACCACATGTAAATGAGAGTACACACTCTGTCACATCCTTTGCTAGCAAGCTACAGGCAAGAACGTGACCTGCCTGTGTACGCCGTTTTAACCCGGGTCTGTTGAGTATACGAGCTTGGCAACTTTCGAATCAAGTCATGAATGTCGACCTTCAAGTGAGCCTCGTCCACTAATATCATGTCTAGGTAGTTAACTATCTCGCCTCTGGACACACGAGTCGTAATGCTTGGCTAACGGTATGCTGTCTATTACATGTTGATGATTATATCTCTCGAGCTGTGTCTCGAGGATATGGTTGGAGGCGATGACGGGAGAAAATATATATTCAACTCTCTTCTCTACTAGCGATGTTTAGACGTTTATACTGTTTCGTTGAATGCCTATATTTGGACTGACCTACTGTCAGTTCCTTTTGAGCCATATTTACACCATCTCATACTGACTATGGTGTATCTACCCTGGCCGATTGTCTGGCCGTGTCTCCTCCAGCGCCGGCAACCGGCAGGGGGAACACTGAACCTCCCTATTAGCAAATGTATCAAGTACAACTGTTGTATTCAGAATATGACGAGACCCTGTCGAATGCCATCGACATCGAAGGAATTCGCAGATCGTCATGGTCGTGTGAAGGGAACAGCAGAGAAAGGCTAGGTCCAATGACACACAGAAACTTTTACTCCAACGGGGCAGATGTCCAAATCTCCGAATCACCGAGTCAACAGATCCAGCAGCAGATGCAGTGAAATCAAGTCTCAACGTTGCATTGTCTGAAAAGCAACCGTTACGTCAAGTGTCAGTCCCAGTGACACAGCGACAAGCACCTGCTAGGGCCAGGAACAAAAGGTACATGGCATCGGCCGATTTCCATGCGCCCATGGAGCGACGCGTGTATCGCAGCAGCACGGATCCTACATTAATTGCGGGAACGCATGGTCCTGACTCGTTGGTACTTGACCTCAGGCAATTTTCGCGGTGCGAAGCGCAAGCTGCATATCATCATAATGACAGCGAGACTCCATACTGAGATGTAGATGAGCCAATGACAAGCATGCCGGGGCCCGACAGCCCAATAAGAACCCTCGTCCGACTGGCATCTGTCTCATAGGCAGCCCACCCAGCACGCTACCCGGCGCGTGGCGGCGGCTCTCATGATGCCGATCCAAAACCCCGCGAGCCAAGCTCCGACAGGCGAGGGGTCAAGCGCAGCCTGTTCCGGAAGCGGATCTAGAACCAGCGAGAAGCGCAGACTGGTCGTCCAGGGCTGCTAATGCTATTAACCGGTGGTATGATTGTGGTCCCCGTCGACGTCTGCAGCCTGGGTCATAGGGTTTTGTGACGCAATGGATTACTCTGGGGTGTGGGGAGTGCGGAGCTTCACGACGGCGAATTTGGAGAGCTCGTATGATGGCCCGGTTTGACCCTCGCGATCCTGACGGCACGTCCTGGCCGTCCTGGCCGTCCTTTCGAGGGTGGTTCCGTGGTCGTCAGCGTGGTTCTGGGCATGTTATTTGCGCGACTTGCTTCGTTCCATAAATACGGTCGTCTGGTCGCCGGAACTGGAGGCTGTGTTACTTTCACGATAACCATTGCTATTTACGTCTAATATATTCCTCTAGATAAGAGCTCAGTCTCTACGACATTGAGCTTCAATCTACTCTAATTACTTGGCTTCATAGCCGATCGTTAATACTCCAATTGAATATTCCACACCAACGTCCACAAATATGTCCGGCAAGAACGATTACTATGTACGGCGCTTCGAGACTCTGGCGCGTACCGATGGCCCCATCGTCGGTGGAAAGAACTCATCTCTGGGTGAGATGGTGAGCACATTGGCGTCAGAAGGAATCGCCGTGCCTCCGGGCTTCGCGACGACCGCAGACACATATTGGCAGTTCGTCGACACCAACAATCTGCGGCAGAGGATTGCCACGCTGGTCGATGAGTGGCAGTCCGGCCATGCAACCCTCGCGGAGACGGGCCATGCAATCCGTAAGATATTCCTCAAGGGCACATTCCCCGAAGCGGCCGCGAATGCGATCAAAGAGGAGTACCAGGAGCTATCGAAGAGAACCGGCATCAAGAACCTAAGCGTTGCTGTGCGTTCCAGTGCAACGGCTGAGGACTTGCCCGATGCCAGTTTCGCAGGCCAGCAAGAATCGTACCTGAATATCGTCGGTGAACGCGCACTCCTCGACGCCTGCAGGCGCTGCTATGCTTCTCTCTTCACGGATCGGGCCATCAGCTACCGTCAGACCAAGGGCTTCGATCACCTCAAAATCGCCCTTTCCATTGGTATCCAGCGCATGGCTCGTTCCGACACTTGGGGCTCCGGAGTCATGTTCTCCATCGATACCGAGAGTGGCTTCGACAAGGTCGTCCTCATCAACGCCGCCTGGGGTCTGGGTGAGAATATCGTGCAGGGAACCGTTAATCCCGACGAATACCAGGTCTTCAAGCCGCTTCTGGACGACGAAAGCCTAGTCCCCATCATCGAGAAGAAGAGAGGCGAGAAGGCCATCAAGATGGTCTACGGTGGTCACCACAAGCCGACTCGCAATGTTCCCACGTCCAAGGCAGAGCGCGCTGCACTGGTCCTCAACGACCAGGAGATCCTCCAGCTTGCACGCTGGGCAGTCACCATCGAGAAGCACTACGGCTGCCCAATGGATATGGAATGGGCCAAGGACGGCCTCACGGGCGAACTGTTCATCGTTCAGGCTCGGCCAGAAACGGTGCACTCTCGCGAGGACACTGCAGTCTTCAAGACCTACAAGGTCGGCAAGAGAGGCAAGACGCTGACTACTGGCTTGTCCATTGGCGACGCCGCTGTCTCGGGCCACACCTGTCTCATTGAGGACGCCAAGGATATTGACAAGTTCGTCGACGGCTCCATCTTGGTGACACAAGCCACAGACCCAGACTGGGTGCCTATCATGAAGAGGGCTAAAGCTATCATCACCGACCACGGTGGTCGTACTTCGCACGCCGCTATTGTCAGTCGTGAACTGGGTCTTCCAGCTATCGTGGGCACCAGCAACGCCACGTACGTCCTGCACAGTGACAAGGAGGTCACCGTCTCCTGCGCTGAGGGCACAACCGGTTTCGTCTACGAGGGCGACTGCGAAATCACCACAGAAACGGTGGATCTGACCAATCTGCCCACCGTGCGCACGAATGTCATGCTGAACCTCGCCAATCCCGCTGCGGCGTACCGCTGGTGGCGTCTTCCAGCCGACGGTATTGGTCTCGCCCGTATGGAGTTCGTGGTGACGAACGCTATCCAGGTGCACCCGATGGCACTGGTGCACTACGACAAGCTCAAGGACGAGAAGGCCAAGAAACAGATCGCCGAACTGACGATCGGATACGAGAACAAGCCGGAATACTTCGTTGACAAGCTGGCGCACGGCTTCGCAGCCCTATGTGCCGCATTCTACCCCAAGCCGACCATTATCCGGATGAGCGACTTCAAGACAAACGAGTACGCTGGTCTCATCGGCGGTGCCGAGTTCGAGCCCAAGGAAGAGAACCCGATGATCGGATTCCGTGGCGCCTCTCGCTACTACTCGCCGCGGTACAAGGAAGGGTTCGCCCTGGAATGCCGTGCTATCAAGCGGTTGCGTGAGGAGCTCGGCTTCACCAATGCCATCGTCATGATCCCATTCTGCCGGACAGTCGGCGAGGCCAAGAAGGTACTCCAGGTCATGTCGGAGAACGGACTCACTCGTGGAGAGAATGGTCTCCAGGTGTACGTGATGTGCGAGATCCCGTCCAATGTCATCCTTGCGGAGCAGTTCACCGACCACTTCGATGGCTTCTCTATCGGATCCAACGATCTCACGCAGCTGACGCTTGGTGTCGACCGTGACTCCGGCGAGCTTGCCGACCTGTTCGACGAGCAGGATGCGGCCGTCAAGTGGATGATCTCTCAGGTCATCCAGGTGGCCAACAAGAAGGGCCGCAAGATCGGAATCTGCGGACAGGCACCTAGTGACCATCCAGAGTTTGCCAAGTTCCTCGTCGAGGCTGGTATCAACTCGGTGTCTGTCAGTCCTGACAGCTTCGTAGCTGTGAAGAAGAATGTCGTTCTTGGGGAGCACTCATAAATCTCACTTCAAAGCATGATGGCGAATCTGATTTTTTCGGGGTAATTAATTGTCTTAAAGCATGTTTGTATTTACAAACTCAAGTCTCTGCTCGAGCGTTATGAGTTAAAATTAATGGCATTTTCGTTTCATTTCTATAGTCCTGTCTGTACTAGTATTGCCTTTAGAACTGTGCCACTCGCTTGCCCAGTCCCTTTGCCATGGGGACTTGGTCTCAGTAATAGTGCTTAACCAGACGACCGACGAATTTTTAAAGCCCTGGTAAAACTTCCAAATTCACTGCGTCCTATCCTCATACGTCATGTCAATTGTGACTCCCTGGATGCAGTTGCGTCAAGAGCTACAATAGAACAACTCCGCTCTCAATACCAGTTGTAAATGAAAGAAATGAAGGAATGGTAGATACCCTTATTCATTAAATTTCTACTTCGCGAAAATACATGAATACCAAATACCAAGGCCATAGGCTTCCCACATTGAGACGAGAAAATCAAGAATTTTGATCGAGATGCGTGAACGCTTGCAACCACCTACATATTCTCCTTAACCCGGTCGACCGACGCCTTAAGTGACTTCGCCGATTCCGAGATGGCAGACTCCTCCGCGCTAGTCAACGGCGGATGAATTGTCCTGATGATGCCCTTTCTCCCCAGAATAACCGGCAAGCTGAAGCAGCAGCCGTACGCGGGCTGGTAATGGCTGATCGGGCGAACATTACGCTTGTCCAGCAGGATTGACGAGCAGATGCTCGACACGATGTTTCCGATTCCGAAGGGCGTTGCGCCTTTCGCCCGGATGATGTGGACGGAGCGGTGCTTGCATTCTTCCTCCAGTTCTGCGTGGTTGAACGAATTGGGGGGCAGCGACCGGTCGATTGGGACGCCACCGATTGTTGCAGTCGACCAGGCTACGACCTGGGAGTCACCGTGTACGCCTAGGACGTACAGGTCTATTGAATTGGCCGCGACGCCTGCCTTGTCTGCCAGCAGTCCACGGAGCCGTACCGAGTCGAGGAAAGTACCTGAGCCCAGGACTTGAGATGCTGGAAGTCCAGACTGTTGCTGGGCGAAGGAGGTGAGGAGATCGACAGGATTTGCAACAATGAGTAGGATGGCATCTGATCGGATCGGCTGCATCGCATGAATCACGCCTCGGAGCATGGCCATTTTCTTGTACATGTGCTGAACGCTGGTTTCACCTGCATAGCTTGTCAGTACGCATTTCGCCGTAGGATGATGCTATACTGTCTGTGAGTGAGCTTGTCCCTCGTCCGGACGCTTACCGATGGTATATTTTGAGCCGGCAGTGATGACGATCACATCGCACTGCCCTGCGTCCTCGTACGTGGCAGTGCGCACCCTGGTGCCACTGTTGCCGCTGTAGACTACATCGGAGAGATCCTGGACCTGGCTGTCTCTCAACTCCGTCTTGACATCGACCAGGAGAAGCTCGTTGGCGACAGAGCGGAGAATGAGGGCATACGCAGCAGCAGAGCCGACCTGGCCGACGCCGACGATTGCGACGCGGGAAATTGGCTTGCTTGGTGAGGTTGTTTCCGACGACATTAGGAAAAAGCACAATTGAGTTTTCTTATTTTTCTTATCGGTTTCTTGTCCGCGGCCGAAGGAGGCACCCGGCATTGGATCTATTTTATCATCCTGCGCTCGCCAGTCGGTGGCGTGAGCTAGAGCTGGACCAGGTGCGGGGATACCAGACTCTGGAGGATTCAAGGGCTTCGACGGCCGAGTGAGCAATCAGCCGGTGGAGTGATTGACTCTGCGGCAAACCTGTCAAGGCGACTGGATGCGACAGCACAACATGATTGACGAGATTGAGTTTTGCTGGGCCAAATGGTGAGACAAGCACTGCGCGTGCCAGCCATCATGCATCATGCAATGCCTGCCGCGGTCGAGACAATAAAATCTATGACGACAACGCTGTCTCGAAGAAGGTTCCTGGAGTACCGGCGTGTCTCGCCCGACTCACCCGCACTCCGCAAAAGCCCTTTCGCCGAATGCTACTATGTACCCCGGGTCGATCATGACCTGCAGAGTCTTCCCGGCCTATGACTTCACCGGCCCGATCAAGCCGCTGCTCAGAGGAACGAGGAACGAGGAACGTGAGAATGGCATGCGGTACGCAGGTGGCGATCGCGGGTCATCTTTGCCTTCAGGATCGGATCTCATGCCTGCGTCGGCTTCTTGGACCTTACCAGCATGTTCCAGTCGGTAGTAACTTTGAATCGAGGAGATGGGTCAGCAGCCAGCTTCTCGCACAGGGTCAAGGTTGACGTCCAAGCTTCTAGGTTCCACTATCGCGTCCATAGTAGGATTACGTAGCCTGCTTTCTTTGCCTGAGGCTAAGATTGAAGTAATGCGGACTCCTCGAGTGTCAAAACAGAAGGACGCTCGTTCTCCAGTTGCTACTCTAGATAGTATAGACTCTACTACGAGCGAGGCAAGTTGGCTGAGAGCGTATTCAGGAACCAGAGCATCGGATGTATATGGAAATACAAATCGTAATAGCAAGCTATGGCGCTTGCCGGGGGGAGCTCGACGGACTGCCTGTGAAGTCAAATAGATTGAACGGTTGTTCTTCTTAGGATTGTTAAGTCTCGTGGATGCCCTGAATGTGGGAAGTATAACAGGGCATATGGGTGACAATACTACTAGTAGCAAGAAATTTGGGTACTTTACAAATAATCTACCGTTCGAGTTCGTCCTGTGTTGTTTTGAGTGAGAATGAATTGACTGGAATGTTACTCCAAGAATCCGCCCAACACAGCAGCGATGATAGCCCTACCAAGCTCCGGCATCGCCAGCAGATGCGCCCAATTCGTGCTTCGTGCTAATTATAATTATCTCTGAAATGCAGATCCCTGCCGCTAGTCCTCCGATTGGCCCCGATACGAGAGCCGACAATCTTACTGCCTGTCAGCCTTCCTGACCTGACCTCACTGCGCAGTCCCAGTCCATGGATCTGAATATTCTATGTTCTCCATCGGCATTCTGATCGCAGGTCAACACTCGCACTCGCTCTCTGGTCTCCTAGTATCCGCCCCGCGCCTGTCGTTACCGCGCATTGTTGTAGTTCCATGGATCGTCTGCCCGCTGACGCTCGGCCACTGTTGGCCTCTGATCAACCCTTCTCGTTCGAGCGTCAGCTTACACCTACGACTCTGCCGACGAGAGTACACACGAGGACCAAGAGACCGCATACCAAGTCGCGCAATGGCTGTCTCAATTGCAAATCCCGCAGAGTCAAGGTAGCGCCCCAGCATGCCATGCCCCTTTGAAGATAATGCGCGACGGCACTGACTGAGTAGCCCTACAGTGTCAAGAGATGCGGCCTCACCCCTGTGATAACTGCGTAGCTCGCAATATGGAGTGCGTGTACCCTTCGCCAGGCCAGCTCGTGCGCCGCCGGCATATTCCCCGCGAAGAGCCCCAGAGAAAACAGGAAGAACAGGATCAAGAGATTGGCGAACTGGGACCGAGGTCTCTTGCATTCGGACGTCCAGACGCGTTTTCCTCGGACGACCTTCGATTTTTCCACCACTTCTTGTTCGCAGCCTATCCCCATCTCCCGTTCGGCAGTGAAGATGTATGGACGATGTCTCTTCCTGCGTATGCGTACGAGGTATGCTTGCTCCCTTCCCTGTGAGATAACGTGCCTCATTGAGTGAATGCTAAGAAGGATACTCGATACTCGATGCAATAGTGTCCACACCTGATGCATTCAATCTTATGTCTCGGCGCTTCCCACCTCTCCCTACTCGCACCGGACGGGGCTCGATACGCCTCTTTGGCCGTGACACATCGAGGCAAAGCCCTGAAAGCACTAGGCGACGCGCTGGCGACGGGCGACGACTTGACCAAAACCCAGCTGGACCTGATCCTGGCAGCGACCTATGCGCTCACCTTTCAGTCCGCCTGTATGGTCGATGGACTGGTCGATCATGCCATCATGGTCCGAGGCTGTGGGCTTGTAACCTGGCAGATCCTGGAGAAGTACGAAGGCAGTGACATGTTCCACCTGCTCTCCGCGCAAGCCGTCTCCGCCCACGTCTCCTCTCGGTTGCCCGTGGGGCAATACTGGGACGCTACGATGTTAGAAGAGGGTATTGAGAGCCTGGAAAACCTTCAACCGTTACTTCGGGATCGCTGCCATATCGTGACCTATGATGTTCTCCTTAGCGCGTACAGAGCCATACAGCGCTCCGCACGAGACGGCTGGTTTGCCTTCGTCCAAATCTACACGAGCTGGATGTGCATGGAGAACCAGGAGTTCGTCGACTTCCTGCACCCAGGGAATTATGTCGCACGCCTCCTTTTGCTACACTTTGTTGCTCAGAATATCATGTTGCGACCCGTCTTCTCTATGTTTCGGTCTCGCATGGCACACACCCCCGAGGCCCAACTCCCTATTTATAAGTGGGGTCGTCATATTTACAACGAGCTGCCTTTGGAGATGCGCCGACTGGCTGAATGGCAAGTTGGTTATATTGCCTTAGAGGAACACTTGATTCAAGAGGGGTATAAATCGGGTTATGAATGGCCTAACGGCCACTGTCAAAATGGAGAGACCGTGGCCAAGGAATGGAGAAAAGGAGATACGAGAGAGCAGTCGTCGTTACTACTTTTAGATGATGAGATCGAGCAATAAAGAAACAGATACATGTAACCTGGATATGGAACGGATAACACAAGCGCGAAAATAGCGAAAGAGAAACTCGCGGCGCAGAGAGGGCACAAGAGAAGCACACAGAGAGGACTGGAACAAGCCATGGTAGACCGAAGGCTGCCCTCCTCCTTGACCTACGCCTCGCGCAACGGGATTGACGATGGATCTTGCTGGTGATGCTTTCGCTTTTTCGATGCACCACGGCTTGAAGGAGCCAACTCGTCCGGGTGGCAGAATCCCAAGACCATGATGGCAAAGAACATGGGCACTGCCTCTAGGACGTACAGCGGCCACTCATGAGTCCAAGTGTAGGTGTCTAGTCCCATGGAGAACTCGACAACTCGATAGATTAGACGGACCTGCTCGAGAATCAGTAAGCCCTAGTTTATTAGATCTAGAAGTGATGCCAAACTGACCGTGATAAAGAAGCTCGCTATGTAGACTCCCGTCAACACGAATCTCAAATCTGGCTCAACAGTGATTCTCGGCGAATATCTTGCGACCTGAACATCGAACCAGACCACAACGAACAGGAAGATGACGAAAGTGACGAGCTGGAGTACCAGTCCCCCGATAAGCATGCCCACGCCCACGTCCTTCTGTGTTCCCTCCCAGTCGTTCGAAGAGGCAATGCCACTACCCGACCCCTGAGCGAGAAAGCTGATGATGTCCGACGTGATGAATACTCGCGGTACCCAGACAGGCCGGATCTTGCCAAAGAGCAGTAACTCTTTCTCGCCGCTATTGAGATCGGCGTCCTGGCCCGACCGGATCAATCGTCCGATCAAGACATATAGACTTGCGCAAACGAGGACCGGGGCAACGACGATCAACGACGCTGAGGAAGCGAATAAGCCCACGTCGTCGACTTTCTGCGTGCTTGCCGCTCGTACTGCATAGGAGACGACCTCTATCGCCGCGCTGACCGTGATGGGTATGAAGTATGCCTTGCAGTTGGATCTTTTCGACTGAACGGCGGCGATGGTCAGGTACAGGAGGTAGAAGAAGGAAATGAGGTAGAGGATACTGAAGACAATGGACGCTGCCAACGAGGGGTCGTAGAAGTATACCGAGTCCGAGCCACTCATTTTCTTCTGCTTAGTCGGATTGCTAGTTTTAGGATAGATGCAGTTCAACAAGATAGCCTGGGCGATTGCTCTCGATGTTTGAATGCTCATCAAATGCTGCTAGAAATTCAATTCAAACTACAACGCATCGAGCATTTATATGTACTTCTTTCATCTATGCTCTACAGTGATACGAACCTTATACTCAACCCAGCCATCGAGCCGATCCTAATGCGCAACCCACCAACCGGCGAAGCTCCTGCTGTGGGACTCTCGTATTCGCTTCCTCCCTCGTTTAAGACAGCCAATTTCCAACGACGCTCGTCAGGGGCCAAGATTTCCAAGCCAATGGCGAGCACACGGATGCCCCTGCTACAGGCCAGCTCAAAAGAGCTCCTACAACCCAACACACGCCTCCGGCCCTAGGCAACCACATAAACTTGAATGCGAGAACGACGGTGGCGTCTAGAACCAGGAAGCGAGAATTGCTTGGCCTACAGGTTACTGTTTTCATGTCGGTTTCTGCACGGCTGAGTTATCACTTTCCGCTAGTATTGACGGAAATCAGTATCTGTTCGTCAAATCTCAGAGGAAGACAAGACTGAGACGACATGCGCAGCAAACTGGCTTGGCCCGATGTATCCGATAACCATTAATTAGAGAGATGAGAATCCTTCCTTCTGTTTCTGTCACTCCTGCTCAAGTCCAGTATACGAGTAGCTATTGCACTGTCTTGGGCTCTCCATCGTCCCCACGCTCAGCCGTCCCCCACTGCACATGCTCATATCCATGGATCGCCAGATAGTCCTTCCATTCCTGATCTACGTTGCTCAGCTCCCTATCAGGATCCACGAGCACGAGGAACGCAATCAATCCGCCAAGAACTGCAAAGCCAGATCCGATCAAAAACACAGCCCGTGTGCCGTGCAACTCATCGTCACCCCAGCTCGCGAGAATAGGCTTGAACACCTGTGTGCCAATCGCTGCTCCGGCTTTGCTCCAGGCAGCAGCAATACCAACTGCATGGCCACGAAGGGAAGTCGGGAAACCTTCGCTGGAGGCTAACACGATCGTTGACCCGGGACCAATCTCTCCTAACGTCAGGAATATCCCGTACAAGACAATAAACAGCGGGAGAGAAGTCTCAATTTGTTTCAGGGCGCCGCCGAGGATGAATCCGAGGACAGCTTGCAAGAAGAATCCAAGCGCCATGGTCTTTCGCCGGCCAATCCGGTCGGATAAGAGGCCGCCGATGAACGAGCCTGGGATGTAGAAGCAGTTGATTAGGGTTCCCCATGCCATGGTGAGCGCAAGGGAGGACGAGGGATTGACTCTGTCCACGATAGTGGAGGAGAAAAGCCCAAAAGGGTAGGATATATAGTTGTATCTGGATCACAATTTGATATATCAGCGTCTCATGCCCCGTTGTTTACAAGTCGCTATAGGGGAGACTGCATTTACATGAACCATGACGCGCAGACTCCAACCAGTTGCCGCCAGTACTTCTTCAGTGCCAGCAAGTAGGGCACTTGCTGCTTCTTCATAGCGCTCTTACGATACGCCGTGCTGACCATCATCCTATATCGGAACCAGAATATCGTGAGCGGAGGGATGGCGCCCAAGCCGAGCGATATACGCCACACAGCCTCATAGTGGTGAACCCGTTGGTGAAAGCAGAGGAGAAGCAGCAGCGGAACAAGCGCTCCGAACACAAACCCTAAAGATGCAGAAAGATCCGCAATCATAGCGAAGATAAAGCCTCGCTTGTTGCGGATGGTCGACTGTTCGTCCGTCGCTTCAGCCGCGCCAGCCCCAGCGACGGGATATTCTCTGTTTCAACGTCAGTATCAACATTAGCCGTGCATACGAGCAAACTACCAGAATGGGAATAATATGCAAAGGAATCTTGATTCTCACCCCCCAGCGCCGACTCCGGCAACACCTCGGGCAATGATCAGCATCCAAAACATGCCATCCCGCGTCTGCCCGCTAGCACCAGCACTCAGTGCGATCCCAAGAACCAGCAAAGTAGTTGTCAGGACGGCCCCGGTCTTGCGACCTAGCTTGTCGGAGATGTAGCCAAAAAGCAGCATGCCGATGATCATTCCTACGATAAACGCGTTGGATAGCCGCGACGCCACAGCGGTCGTAAGAGACTCTGGATAGATCACCCCCATCAGGAGTTCAAGATTACCGATAATGGACGAATTGAATCCGTCAGAACCGATTGCCAGGCCCGAAAAGACGATCATGAGAAGGACAGAGAGCCATGAATATCGCCTCGCAGGGACCGAGACGCCCTCTTCTATATCGGTCGTATTCTGAACAGACTCCTCGGCGATAACTTTCCCTGCAGGATCTTTTGTCCCGCTGACTGTTGTTGAGGCCAGGGGCGAGATGCCCTCATCTAGCTCGATCTGGGCTGTGTCAATGGCCATCTTCGCTTATCGGTGAATTTCCTAATAGACTGGGGATTTGGGATTTCGACCGGCAGGTCACTACTTATACAGCTTATCGGCATTTGGCTCCGTGACAGCTGATACAGTTCACTCTCAGATAAAACTATTAGTAGCGCCCTGCGATGTTCTACGCGGAGAGAAGAGCCTGTGGTTGGAGGACGAGGGAGGATCTGTATCGTGTGGACCTTCCTCTGTGTGCGTTTCGGCTTCTCCTCCGGTCCAGCTTGGAGTAAGGGTCAGATAAAACAGATAAGTCGACTCGAATCCCTTGGAGGACCTTTCAACTTCCCGTCGGTCACACAATATGTCGTCAGAGAAGCCGCACGCCCCTATCGATGGTGTTCAATGCCAGAGGAGAGCCCATTTTTCCCGTGAGGGCTTTCCCAGACGACTTTTTCTCGTCGGTGTTCTACTCTTTCTAGCATTGGGAAGTTATCGCTCGAATCCCTACGTAAGTTCCACTGTGGACCAGGCAACACCGCAGCGTGTTAACTCGTTCAGCAGCACTACATAAATGTCTTCAAGCAGACAGCTTCGCTGTCGCCGTTCGAGAGATTCCAAGAATGCTCAATCCGGAATATGCTCGACACTGGACTCTACTTCCTCGACACCGCTGTCCCAATTTCTCTGGACGATTTTGAGGAGCGCCGCAACAATCTCGCCCGAGCTCTAGCGGCAGAAGAAGTTGACGCTTTTGTCGTAGAACCGGGCTACACATTCAAGTATTACGGCAATGTGAGCCAGCCCGAATGGGAGGTGTGGGAGGTAAGTTATTGCCTCAAGTCTTTCCGCCGCGTCAGTTTCAAATTCTCAACAGCAGCCAGCCTGAAGAACGACCTTTTCTCATGGTCGTCCAACCAAGTAGTGACCAGTCGGGCAAAGTAACTGCCAAAGTGTCTTTTCTCTGCCCTTCATTTGAAGCGGAGCGTGTGCGTCTTCTCGACATGCCGTTTTCCGGCCCTATCGATATTATCCCCTGGGAAGAGCACTGGAATCCTTACGCGACTCTCAAGAAGTCGGATGTCTTTACGAAACTGAATCATACGCCACGACTGATGGTGGACGAGGAGATGCGCGACTTCATCCAGCGGGGCCTGGGGAATGCTGGATTCCACGTCGTCGGTCTGGGAGGAGATGTTGAGAGAGTACGACAGATTAAGTCTGACAAGGAAGTAGACATTCTTCGGGCAGTGAACACAGGGACCGTGGAAGCTGTCCGACAGATGAGGAAGTGTACGCTCGCTTATTACTAAATAACAAAGGACTTCTCTAACAGAACCAGGCCTTTATCCCGGGCTGACGGAAAGCCAGGTCGCGGAGGCCCTGGATAATACCCTCCGCGTTGCCGGCCTGGATCCATTCTTCGATATTGTTCTGTTCGGTTCGTTCCAGTATTATATCCTGACTTTATGTACGACTAACTGCTCGTAGATGAGAACGCGGCAAATCCTCACGGCGGCACCAATGGCTCCAAGGTCCTCGAGCCTGACACATTTGTCCTGATTGACGTTGGGTAGGACTCTCTCTCTCTCTCTCTCTCTCCCCTTATTTTCCAGCCTACTTCAACCAGTGCTAACTTGGTGAAGGGCTCATCTACTCGGTTACTCGTCAGATATATGCCGCACGTTTTTCCCGCCGTTCCTCCCGAAGCCTGTTGATGGCGATCCTATCCCACAGAATATTCAAGAGAAGCTGAAGGTAACGGTATTTTATCTATTATTAAAGCCACCCCAAACAGGAGACTCACCATGCCATGCCTTGCCACAGGTTTGGGACATCGTTTTCGAAGCGCAAACGCAGTCCAGCTACCAGTTCAAAGTGAACTCCACGGCGGCCAGTGTGGATATCGCGGCGCGTACTGTCATCGCTGATGCAGGATATGGAGAGACTTTTACTCATCGTGTAGGACATGGAATCGGTATCAAAGGTAAATCAGTAGGGACTCGCCCTTCCACAGGATGGTTGCTGATAGGATCATGTCCAGCACACGAGAGTCCATACCTGAACAAAGGAAACCATGGCACTTTGCTCAGAGCCGGCATGACATTCACATCCGAACCAGGCGTCTACCTCACTGATAAATTCGGCGTCCGCCATGAAGATATTTACTTCGTCCGAGAAGACTCGGAGCCCGAGCTGTTGACAGGAAGACGAGCCGGTGGGCCATGGGATCCATGAAGTAGGCTCAAATCCACATATTCATGGCGTTATATTTCTTCGTTTCTGTTGGAAGACGAAACCAGAGCAGAAGAGATTCCAGATCGATACTAACAAAGTCATATTTACCTGTCAGACAACGAGGACCTGTGAATTCTCTTCTACTGTTACTGTTGCTGCGTTGCTCATGGTGGCTCCCATCTTGCATACTACTTACTCTAAGCTACCGGCCCATCATTGTCGCATGGCCAGCGAGATAAGAATCAACCCTGTCCTGTTCTGCAGGTCTTTCCCCTTCCTCCTCCGCCTCCGTCCTCCCATCTGCTACGCTTGTTATTCTACACTTACTCACATGCCTCTGTCGGGCTAGTTGGCAGCCATAAGACATGGTATTCTCTCTCCGCTAGTCTCTTCTGTAGATACTCTAGTGAAGGGTATTCAGGGGCTTTGTATTCTTGCATCAACCAATTATCCATTACTTGTCTAGACTCATGTGGCAGACCGGGTACAGTAATCCGTTCAACAGACTCCTAGCCAGATGAGTGTCCATGGGCGACGAGAGACCTTGCATCGGTGAGCCGCTGCAGGAGCTGACCCTCTCAACGAAGTGGCGCCAACCGCTCGTGGTAGGTACTCTGCTCCAGCACCGCGACTTCAGACCTACAATTAAGTAGGTTACGAAGATATTCCACCAGCTGAATCGTTTCCGGTTGTGCCTCTGGTTCACCCCCAAGCCCCAAGCCTGGGAACAGACGCAAACTCAGCCCCACAGACACCACTGTCACTGCTTGGCCCGGCTGCGCGTTGGTACCAGGCTGTTCCTTTTCCCGTCGTGTATATTTTCGGATGGTGCCCCTTAAGGTACCTTTCTGCTTGGGACTGTATTTTGGAAGAATGACCTCCATCTCACCAGCAGGCGATGATTGCCTTTCTTCTGGATCGGACTTGAGTTTACCCCGAAGGCAATGAACATTCCAATGTGCGGAGACTGAGGGAGCAAGGAGGCGGCGGTTTCTCGGGCTTCTCGGGCTTCTCGACGTAATCCAGGCGTTAAGCGGTCATCTTGACGATTTTTGACTTGGATTGCAATGTATGACATGGTCGCTTGGCCCGGAACAAAAATCGGAATGACGATATCATAGGCCTTGGTCCCCAATGGAGGCAAGATCGCTACCCCACGCAGGAAGGCTTGACGCAACGTCCGCTCACTGGGCTCCTGGACAACCCTCGCAAAATGGGTGAAGAAAACAATTCCCCTGTCCCACAGGTGCTTATGTGTACCGTCTTGGTCGTCAAGGAAGGATGTTCCAACCTCATCGAATATTCCGACTGGCAGGAGGTGCTGAACAAATCGCTTAAAGGAGACAGGGTGAGGTAGATCTGGGTCATTCTCTCCATGGGTCTTGTCAAAGCTGAAGAGGAGTATCAGCGCTGCCACCATTTCACCTGCATCGCCAACGTTGATGAGGCCGTCCATCACACTCTGGTACATATCCTGAACCACTCGAAGGCGCCTGCGAGGCTCGATCATCATTGTCGCGGATGCGTACGCTAGAATTGGCTTCGATGGCTGCATTGTTCGGAGCAATGTTCGAGTATCATCAATTCCTAGGATATACCGGAGATATCCTGCTGTGAGTTCCTCGGCCAGACTTTGGTGGATAATGTAAAAGTTTATTCGGTATGACAGGAGTGCTAGAGACTGGACCTTGCTAAACGGCTCCGCGGTGCCTCCTGTTAGTCCGCCTCGGATCTTGTTCTGCGCCAATATGAGCACACTTCGTAAACTTCGCTGTTCGAGAAGGGAACCCCAGAGGGGCCGCCCTAGCTGGAAGAGTTGTTTTATATTGAACTCCAGGCTTGAATGCTCCAGGCGCCGGCCGGTAGAGTCTCCGTCTCCGGCCCACAGGTCCATCGTGTCGATTCGATAAATTGGCGGGAAAAGGCGGCCGGAATTTATCGACCTTGAACTTGGGTCACGCATTTGCGGAGGGGAGAAATTGGACACACGAGAAGACGTGTCAACTAGGAGACCGAAGAAACGCCGGAGGTCCTGTCCTGAGTCGATGGACTGGTGTCGGAAAGCCTGACGCAGTGCGTAGAACCGTACTGCATAGTCTGCAGATCCCTCCAAAAAGAGTTCCCTTGCTTCATCGATGCAAATCACAGTGGGCGTTTGCGAAGGGGGTAAGCGAGATCGGTCATTGCCGACTGCGACATAGGCATCATGATCAGGATCCTGACTAAGCCTTTCCCGTATCTCTTGGAACAAAGGCCCCGAGCTCTTCTTATGTTCCTTCAAGTGCTTCTTGATATACCCCTGATGATCGAATGGGACGCGACTCTCCTGGCTGGATGTCAGGTCAAACGATTGCTGGTCGGGGTCCGACCTCTCTGGACGTCTGATTCCTTCGGCGAAAGCTAGCCTGAAAAGGCGAACGACGTTTCTGGCTAGCTTTTGCCGAAGTCCAGAGAATTCTTCTTTGACTTGAATGTCGAAGAATCCGCGAGGGGTGATTCCCATCTCCCTCGATAGCTCCACATGTATCATGCTTGCCGCTATATATGACTCGAAGAAGACGGTAGTCTCCCTCCTGTCGGGAGCATGTGGGCCAGGGATTTCGTCAGCAATGGGTGAGCGCCTGGGGTAGGCCGTGGACGTCTTCTTCGCCAAACTAGCATAGACGACATAAGTGAAGCTGTGCCACGCAATCTCCTTGACTGCAAAGCTTTTTCCAATTCCACTGGGCCCCACGATGGACGTGTACGGAGCAAGATATTCCCCAGAATTATATTCTTTGAAGTATTTCAGCACTTCGCTGAAGACTGACTGTCCAGTGTTCCTGGCGCCTCTTTGGGGTAGGTGAAACGCGGCTGCCGGGACTTGCAGTTCGACAGCGCGGTCAAGAAGAGGTGGGGTGTCAGGGAATACACGTTTCAGAAATGCGGCGTACAGAGCTGCTCTTGACGGGGAGCAGCGGGTACTGATTTTTAAGAACTCCAGGTATGTCATAACGACTGTATCAGTGGATCCCAAAGGTATCCAGAGAATCCCGGTTATTCCACGAAAGCGAAGAGAAGTTTGGACAAGGTCAACATAATCTTTCGCATTTTCGACAAGCCAGTATCCAAAATTGAGCTCTTCGAATCCAGGAGTTTGAAAAGAGAAGCGTAAAAAGGAAATAATATGGTCGTCGAGGCCGCAAATCTTGGTGAAATTGTCGAACGTCTCGCACTGAAGACACTGGTTCGCTTTCTGTATCGCCAGAGTCAGGTCAAAACCCGCTGGGGAGACCGTGCTTGGGTTCACTGGGGGGCTATCAAGAGACATGGGATCATAATTCCAACTGGAGCTCGAGTCTGAACTAGAGTCGTCTCCCCTCCCGGCGGCTACCTTGGGGGGAGGGGTTTCAGGCTCGGCCTCATCGCTGCTTGGAGTGACGATGAGAGTGTCAGACACTAGGTGAGAGCTTCCAATGCATGGAGACTTACTGATTGCTCTCTTCCGTGGAGTAGCAGCGGCCATTTCGCTGAAAGCAGAGAGAATCTGATAGAACTTCGAGAAGAGATGAGAAGCGTCGCAGTTTTCAAGTTAGTCAAGAAGGCCTGTTCGACAAGGGATGATATGATGGCGATGATGACGAGGAGCGTGAATAGAGAAGTAGACCTGAAGAATGTTGGAAAGATGGAAGGACTGAATAACAAATGAAAGACAGACAACTGGTCGACAGCGCGGTCTTGAGAGGAAGGAGGAAAGAGGAAGGAAGTTTGTCAGTGTTGTCTCCCTTGACAACGACCACATTACATTCACTTCACTGCCTTCAGTGTGTCACGGAACAGGCAACAACCAACACCAATGTAGCATTGCGTTTGAATTGCACATACGTTTGCAGCTACGGGTGGATGCCTGGCAACATCCACCGGACAAACGACCATCAAAGAAAGGACGACTTGAGAAGGCAGCGAAACCAGGCGTCTGAAAAGGGCAAACAACGTCGTCTCAAACAACAACTGCACAGTCGGTCCTATAGAGCAGAATCTTGAGGAATAGTGCATGCAGGCACCCAGGAATAGATCAGGTAAGAATTCGGACTCCACAGTAGTCATTTCCAGTGTGTGAATTTCACAGGCCCTCATATTCCAATTGTAAATTTAGCCATGATAGAGCAGATACTACCAGCAAACAGTCTAGCAATACTCTCCCCCACAGTCACCAATAGACTCGAACAACTCAAGCCGCATGCTTCTCCTCAAGACATTCTCAATGGCACATTGGTCCACCTGATCCAATGCCCATCGAAGGCTGTGCAGGTTCTCTTGGATATGCTCGTTGGAAGTCAGATACCCACTCAGAGGCCACACTAGACACTGATACACGGTGTTTGACCTCAATCGCCTTGACAACTTGAATGAGCTTTTGGAACAGGTCCCAGTCACTTCAACTTTTAATCATCGCATAGTACTTCATTGAAGCAGTTAGTCATTCGGTAGTTTGCCTTTGGAGGATACAAGCAATTATGGTCATGACTACTCACCGTTCTCCCTTTCTCGAGTAGAAATTTCTTTGCCTGTGAAGAACAGCGCCTCTCACAACTAGTGAGCCGGTCATAAAGTTTATTTAACTACAGCATACTTGTCTATAGACAAATCCCGAGTGCCTGCGGGGACAGCCAGTGTTTTTCAAAGCCCTGACCCTAAAGCCCGAAATATATGCCGACGGATGATATAGGTGTCTCTTGGATAATCTGCCATTATCATCAAGCAGACTATCCGTTGGCGGCTAGTTGATGGTAGGTAACCTCTCGTTACCTGCTCAAATGTGGTGGCGAAACCAGGATTTATAGCCAATAGAGACCACATAAAAGTGTGCAGCGCCTCCGGTGGAAGGATTGCATGAGGATGTCCAGCATCAAGTTAATATGGGCCTATTTTGACTTCGTCCGCTGTGGCATTGCCGTGGTGTGCAAGTACTATCATATTATATAGTATGCACTTCGAGCTTTGATGTCGATACTGTAACTTCGTACGGAGCAGAGCCAATGGTCTGGGAGGATAGGGAAAGACTAAAACTTTAAAAGAAAGCTCGCGAGATCTGGTTGAATTAGCTCTGGTAGTTGCCAACACTTCTTCCCGACGATTGTGAGACACTGATTTCTCGATACGATATACTGGTTCCCGCTTCTCAAGGAACCTGGTGACGCATGAACTATCTGGCTAGGATAAGAGCTAAGCAGAAGAATGTAGTCCCGACCTAGATGCATATCGGAGACTGCTAGGGTGTTACGGAAGCCTCTTCCGTGGAACTACTTGCAACTAGTGCTTGAGTACTATCCTCCCGCCTTCGTAGCTTTTGCTTGTATCTGTTGCTTCGAATCCTCAATTCAAAGTCGTCCAGGAAGACAAAAGAGCCACTGTTGTTTCGCATTGACCCTTCAACGAGAATGCCGGTTGCGTCAGCCATTGCGACCATGGCGTATGGTTCGCTGGATATGACCCAACCGCGGATGCGCTCCTCGGAGGTGCGCTTTGTAATACGGACCGGAGCCTGCATTTATAAAGCTGCTGGGGAATACTCTCATACGTGTATGCATCGCTCCTTGCTCTCTAATCCAGCAGATTGTTGAATTCTTCACAAAAAAACATACCTAGGTACATAGTAGAAAGTGAGAAGAACCTCCAAAATGCCACCTCCCTTCCCTCCCAGAGGATACTCTGAAGACGTCACCCGCAGAGTGCGCGTGCTCTTCAACGGCCAATATGTCGTTGATGCACAGAAGCCGAAACTGGTGTAAGTGATCCATCTGTGTTATGTGAAAAAAAAAAAAAAAAAAAAAAAAAAAAAACAAAGAAGACAACCAGGGGAGCGGCTTAACAAGAACGCAGGTGGGAAAGCTCGTACTTCCCCGTCTACTACTTCCCTGTGTCCGACGTTGTTATCCGATATCTGGCCAACAAAACCGCCAACACCAACGGTGATGCGGTCTTTGACCTGGTCGTCGATGAACGAACGTCGCCATCTGCAGTGACTCTCATTCAGACCGGTGAATTCAAAGACTACGTCAAAGTCGGCCCCGACAAAGCCGACGCATGGTTCGAAGAAGACGAGCGCGTCTATTGGCACCCAAAGGACCCGTACAAGAGAGTCCAGATCTTGCCATCCTCGAAGCACGTCGTCGTCAAAATCGATGATGTCGAGGTGGCTAATACAACGCAACCGAAACTGCTGTACGAGACAGGGCTACCAGTGAGAACGTATATTCCCCACGCTCATGTAAGGCTGGATCTATTGAAGGATGACGTCAATCGGAAAACAAGCTGTCCGTACAAGGTGAGTATTTCTCTGCTTTCCCGTACACATTGGACTCCAGTCAACCATAAATACAGGGTGACGCAAGCTATTATGTGGTCAAGCTTCCCAATGCCCAGGAGAAGTCTGGTCTTGCGTGGTGGTACAAAACGCCCACTGCGGAGAGCGCAGAGATCAAAGGGCACATCGCTTTCTACGATGAGAAAGTGGATGTCTGGGTTGACGGGGTCAAGCAAGACAGGCCGGTGACAAAATTTGCTTAAGCATTTTCAGATGGCTCTACTCGATAAATAGGCAACCAAATGACATGCTACCATATGGAACTCCGTGGACCAAAAAGGCCAAGGGCACTCGTTGCTCCAAATAGTTCGTTGAGGGCCTTGATATCTGCTCAACATAACATATATGCAGAGGTCGCCGAAACACGCACTTGGACAACGCATTGCATATATAGTGTAGGGTGTCCGGTTAAAGTATTGGCATGGTCAAGCTATTGCTGGCCAACACGTTCCGAAAGTCAAAGTAATTTGTACGTATTTGCAAGAAAGTACAGTAGTACTTCGCATACGGCTGTGCTCACATCGGTTGGCGAAAATGGGAAGCAGGTTTGAATTTATGAACCAGATCATCCAAGATCACAGGATGACAGGCACATGACAGCAAGAGCACAGAAGAGACGAGCTATTTTCCCTTCTCTAGAACCTCGATGACTTGCCACTGATTCAACATTCGTGCACAATCCATTGCCGTACGACCATTTGCGTCTTTGATGCCCTGGTTGGCGCATTGACTGATCAAATAGCGAACGACGTCCACTTTACCGAGTTCAGCTGCTTTGTGTAGAGCTGTCCCAAGACCCATAAAGTGGAACAGGGCCCAGGAAGGATAATCCTCGTACGCGGTTGAGTCGATAAATGCACCTTTTTCGATAAGAATCTTCAAAACCTCAATGGTACCCGATTGCCGCTCGATTGCGTGGTGGAGAAGCTGGCCTTTTCGAGCATCTCCGCCACGGCTGAACATGAGAGAGATAACGGTAATTGGGGCGCTTTCGACAGCAAGAGAGAGTGGGGTGAGATCAATAAGACATTGCCGATTAGGATCAGCTCCATGATCAAGAAGCCACGCTGTCATCTCTTCATCTACAATAGCGTCACTGAAGAAAATTGTGCGTGGGTTAGTTTCAATCTTAGTGAAAATACTGAAGGTATCAAGAGCATGAACCTCACCCTAGTACAGGAGGTTTAAGCTCGCTTATTGGTTGATTTATATCCCACCCGCTCTGGATGAAAACATTCAAAGCATTTTTGGCCTTCACTCGTACTGCCTGAGAGGCATAGGATGGATCCATGGGCAACCCGCGATCAAGAAGCTCTTTAATGAACCGTGCATCGTCCCGTTCGACGGCTTCGACCATTATCGTATAGAAGTCGAGTATGCCAAAATCACCCGTCGAAGAAATTATTGAGTCAAGATCCTCCCGGAATTTGTTGATATCACCACTGACACAAAGAGCATGCATTCTTTCAAGGGTCGCGGGTGGCGTTCGAGTTGGAATACGAGGGTACTCGCCTGGGTTGATAGGGGGGTAATCTGGCGGAGGTAGGACATCCATATCGGCTTGGATTGAAACCAGAGAGAGTAATCATTGAGTGTACTATAGAAACTCTCGATAGATTCCGGGAAGCGGAAAGATATGCGCTCGAGTCCAGGCTATCGAGGGAGGGGGAATTTAATCATTAAAGCCTGTCACTCTGGTAGGCTGTGTGTCATGGGCGGTGTGGTGTGGTTGTACGGGGTGCTGCTCTATACCAACACAACAGAGGCCAATTCCCTTCGGCAGATACTCATGTCATTTGTGCTTGGTTTAGGGGGGGTGTGGCGTTACCCGATCAAATGGACATTATGTCCTCATCGCTTCGACAATTGGGTCTCATTCCGGTCATCAGGACATATCATGTACCTGGGAATCGAACTCTTCCTGGCCAAGGAACAGTAGTTGTTATCAGAGGCGCCAGTCAAAGCAGAACTCTGATTTATGGGGAAGATCGTCTGGTATGAAATATCCTGCATTTTCGTCACGGCGTGGAGTTGGAAATGGTTCTCCTCGACATGGTGGATCAGATAGCCAGCAAGACAAACAGGGACTGTACAGACTTCTTTGTCTCTGACGTCATAGTCATAAGCCGTGTGTTGAATTGGTAGCAACCCGATTCTTCCCCTGGCTCCTTCCACAGATGGGGGACTGGGAGTATTATTGTGCCCTCTGTGGCTCGACTTTCTATGGCCCGCGGTCGATCCGGCAGAAGCGGAGTGAACCGAATCCTGGCAATGGTCAGAGCAGTGCTGAGGAAGCTGCCATAAGTCCAGACAGGCCTAGTTATTCAGACCCTTTGCATCGCGAGGAAAGAGAATATGACTATGACCCAAATGTCATCACCGAAGCAGAGGCAATGTGGACAACAAACCTTCAATGCCTGGGCATTAACACTGGGATGTCTGACCCGAGCAACGCCTTCCTATCAGCAGTTGGTTCAGCTGCCCTTTATGGAGCTGTGGATGTCGATCCTGGTAGTGATCCCAATGCTCCAGACGATATGTCACCATATTCAGCCTACGATGACTACGGTGGTGATGGCCCTGTATTCCCATTCCATCCTAAGTGCTTTGATCTTTTCTGCCAGCTTCTAGAATATAAGAGCAGTTCTGAGGTGAAAGTCAACCTCTCTGATGGTAGCTGGAAAGGGAGCTCCCCATCCCTTCACCTCAATAAGGACCTTCTACACAAGATTCTATGTGACCTCGCCCCCTACAGTCAGTTAGTCCGCCTGGAGATATCGTATGGAGATCCCGAACCGCCCAAAGTACAGTTTTGGGACGCCGTGCCAGGTCAGGAGTTTTTCATAGCAGATCCCACTCGACATGATGACAACGTTGATGCTGTGATCCACGATTCTTGGTGTCGCATGGACAGTCAAATTCTTCGTCTTGACAATGATATAGCCTTGCTGCAGAACCCGCAGCATGATATCTTTATAAAGCTACCCTTTGAGATGCTATTGAATATCGTCTCCATGCTTCCAATTTCCTCTCTCTTCAGCCTACTTAACGCCTCACCTCATGTTTACCGTGCTCTGGATGGCTACGAGTCGCTCTGGCTGCATCGATTCAGGGAATCCATGCCGTGGTTCTACGAGCTACATGATTTCTTCCATAATTTGACCCATCCGGCTGATGGCGACGGTCAGAAAAGCATCGCAGACCTCGACCTCAATGCCTTTCAGAACAAGTCGTTGCGGCGTTTCTTTGCCTGGGCAGACTGTGTCACCATCCCTCGGGTCGGGCTGACTGGAGCCTTTCTAGGGATTGCTAACCGTCGTCGCATTTGGGGGTTTGCGAACAGATCGTGGACCCATACCTTTCTCAGTCACTGCCTCAGGCCGTCGTCTCGGATCATAGAAACCATTAGTTCAGTGGTAATTTCAAAATGAGCGAGATGAGTTATGGGCAGTTTGGTCCCGATGTTGGACTTCTGTTTTGATTACTGTATCCTGTCCCTGTCGCCCGTCTCCAGTTAGCCTAGGGAGAATCTAGATGTCACTTACGCGACCGTAATAATGATCAAGGTGATCAAGTGAACTTTTTTATTGCCTGTATCCGCTGCTAGAATGCCTGGCACGTACTCGAATAGAGCTTTGTCTATCACCCTCGCGAGACTGCCTCTAGCTCCTAGGGTCTACTTGCCGAACGGCAAAGACCAGCTGGGACAAGATGATGGACGCCACTGCGACCCAGAGTCGTACCTCCGGCTCGAAAGCATCCTTGTTCCTTTTTGAAAGGTACAGAATCAAGCGGTCACTCAGCGGTCTGCACAAAATAGCGCCCAGTGACGCGTCCGGAGCTGCAGCTGTCTCTTTCTTCAAGTCAGATGCTCTGGTAGGCCTCACGTCGCCTCACGTCTACCTTCTCCTTCGCGTCCTGATCTTCGGAGATGTCCGTCACCTGAGGAGAATGGTCATCAATGGTTGCGGTTGGAGTGAACTCCTCGAAGAAAAAAGCAACGAAGCTGACAGCGATCCAAATGGATTGAATCATCTTCCCCGCAGAGTACTGGGTAATAATTCCTATTTATATCGCAGCAGCCAGTAGGCAGGATGATAAACCGGTTGCTACATATCTGCACGGAACGTCGCAGACTAGACTGTATAGACCTCTATAACAATACGCAGGAAAGCCACGGCACTTAAGAGACATCCCCTAGACCTTCTGGAATTACTGTCCGATACTACTAAGCTTGCGCAGAGTCCTGAGCGTAATCTGGTGCAGACTCCTGACAGTGATCATGATTTGTTGTAGATACCAAATAGTTGATAAGTCGGAATGTTACGGGCAGTATCCAGCACGAGTATCTGAACAGCGCAGAGACGCTGCACATATCAGCTTTTCGCCTACTGCGACGTGTGTTTAAGAAATGAATCATCTGCTGGGGGTTTTTGCGTTGATATTAATGCCATTCCTGCGCAGTAAAGAACCTACCCACGCATAGCATATATACGCCGGAACCATCAAATTCTTCGGCCTGGGTTGGCCAATCTTTCCAAGGGATATGGATCTGCTTCCAAAATCCCATCCAGTAGTAACAGGTATTGTAGAGCAGGAGCGCAAGTGGGATGCTGTGGATCGAGGCCATCGGGGCCTCCGCTCGGCTGTCGCTCCGTTCCTGATAACGGATATCATCGATCTTTTGTACCCCTCACTGTGCTTCCCTTGATATACCACCCCAATACGATGGCTACTATGGAAAAGGTCTTTGCTGGCTATGCCGCCCGGAATGCAGTCCTGGAAGCGAGCACCAACCCGTTCGCAAAGGGTGTTGCCTGGGTAGAGGGTGAACTGGTGCCTCTCGCTGAGGCGCGAATTCCCTTGACCGACCAAGGGTTTCTCCGCAGCGACCTGACATATGACGTCCCCTCAGTGTGGGATGGCCGTTTCTACCGGCTAGACGACCATCTCGACCGTCTGGAAGTCAGCTGTGCGAAGATCCGGTTGAGGTTCCCCATTCCAAAAGAGGAGATCAAGCGTATCCTGATCGACATGGTATCTCGGAGTGGCATTCGGGATGCCTATGTTGAACTGATCGTCACACGGGGTATGACTGGTATCCGCGGTGCAAGGCCGGGGGATCTGCTCAAGAACAATCTGTACCTACTCGTTCAGCCTTTCGTCTGGGTCATGGAGCCGGAGGTGCAGCTGGCTGGTAGTGGTAGCGCCATCATTGCACGAACAGTCCGCCGTGTTCCTCCAGGGGCGATTGATCCCACCGTGAAAAACCTCCAATGGGGTGATTTCGTCCGTGCCATGTTCGAGGCACAAGATCGGGGAGCCATGCACCCTTTCCTTACTGACGGGGACACAAACCTTACTGAGGGGTCGGGCTTCAATATTCTCATCGTCAAGAACGGGGTTATCTACACTCCTGCGCAAGGTGTGCTTCACGGCGTAACGAGGAAGTCGGTTATTGACGTTGCCAAGGCAGCTGGCATTGAAGTCCGTATTGAGACCGTTCCTGTCGAGGTGGCCTACAAGGCGGACGAGATCTTCATGTCCACGACTGCGGGTGGGATTATGCCTATTACTTCTCTGGATGGTAAACCCGTGAAGGATGGAAAGCTGGGTCCGACTACGAAGACCATCTGGGATGGGTACTGGGCTTCGCATTATGATGACGCTTACATCTTCGAGGTGCAGTACTGAATGGAATGTGAGTGGCAGGGATATGACAGAGTCCATTAATACCTGCATCATCTTCGTTATATACAGGAAGAGTAGAGTAAGTGATAAACGTACTGTCTAGATCAGATAGAAATGAAACCAACTGCCACTCAATCTCCATATCCGTACCAGTGGCTGGGTCTTTTCCTGGAGTCTCATGGCCAAGTAACACAGATAGCTAAAGGATACTAGTATGAACATGAACTTCAAAAGCCAAATTGTGAATGTGTGACAATCCAGCTATTTGTCCTTGGCATACTACTATAATGATCTGGGAGATTCAGTTCATTCTGTAGCAATACACAAAGCAGCCAATAAGACACTCACAACCACATTTGGTGAACAATGAAGCTTTCTAAGTGCCAGGTTTCAGTGCAAGGTTCCACCCAGTCCAGGCAGCCACAACCAGTAAGAGATGTACTTCCTGATTTAGTAGCAGTCCAATTTTTTCCTGAGGCACTTCCTCACCCTCTGGCTCCATCTGCTGCCTAGTTGTCACTATAGTGTCTAGAGCCTATGACCCACCATTATCCATCACTGCAGATATTCCAACACCCGAAGGGCCAATTATACAGCAGGGTGCAGCAGGATCTTTCATGTGATGAGCTGCATTCGACTAACGGCGACATGACGTCGGGGGATCCATACATGACTGTCCTTACAAGGATTGGAGGACAAAAAAAAATATATATATTTTACTTTATGGTCAAAGGCCGAATCGGCAGTTTCATTCCCTTCCGTCGAGATGTCTTGCGCACTTGCAGGTCCGGGCGCTGCAAACACCTTCCTTCCCCTAAAAGCGCCCCGGGGCTCCAGGTAAGGGCTAGGATTCTAATTACTGCTCGTGAGCCACTATTAGATAGCCGGTTGAGCAACTGTTGGAGGCAGATCATCAGTTGCGGAGCACATGCCGACTGAAGAGCTTCCAGATGGACAATAATATATAAGACTTTGTGGGTTTCCAGAAGATGCGCAAGCACGTCTAGATAATGATCTTCATTCTGTGCGTGAAGAAACTGCTCAAGATACGAGGGTGCTGTATCCTCTGGTTCTTCTTGGTATATGACACTGGCAGCCTGATATATAAGACTCTTCAACATAGGGATAACGGAATGAGCATTATCTTCGTGTTTAAGAACCCAGAGAACGGCAATGCGAGCCTGAACCAACTGCTCAATAGCATTTGCAGAGAAATCTTGAGCCGATTGTCGACTGGAATAAGGGACTTTGACGCAAATGAGGGAAGAAACCGATGACTGGTTCCATGCACGCAGACGAGGTGAATCCCAAAAAGGTGGGCATCTGGTCTTTCTGGAAAGGCGCCGTCGGTCTCCCAGAGCGCAGCAGGCTTGCAGACAGGTCTGGTGGTCAATCGTGCACCGAGTGGAGATGACGTGGATGGCTTGCGTCGACTGTATAGTGGATAAGGAAGAGTGGATCTGCTCTCTCTCGGTATGGGCGATCGCTTGGTCTACAACCACAAGAGCTTTCAGCTCACGAACAAGGTCAGACAAGAGTTGTACCTTTCGTTGAAGGTTCTTGTGCTCAATTGAGTGTGCCTGGTGTCGCTTGTCGATAATCTCCCGGATAGCAACGAGCTCTTTATGCATGTCGCGCTGTTCGGCCTGGCTACCTGCTACTGCATGGGCAGCAATGTGCTCGGTCGCCTGGCGGATATCGCCGAGGATATCGTCATACCGTAAGGGAGCGGGTTTGGTGATGGAGTGGAGGGCCCGTTTCAACGGTCCCTCCTCGTACCACTCCAGAGCCCTGATGAGGAAGCGGATAATATGGGCGTACAGCATGGCAGCCGTCCGCAGAATAGTGACTGTTGGATACAGAGACGAGGTCAGTTTGACGCGAGGGAGGGTGTCGGCAACATCCGAGAGCCCGTTGGCGATGATGCGGCCCGTTTTCTCATGCTCTACTACAACCTGGAGGAGTCTCGTCAGCGCAGCACACATAGCAGATGGCTTGCTGTCTGGCACTCGGGCACATACCCCGACTAGCAGTTTCATCGCGCCCCATGCGAGGGACACGTACTCCGGATGATGCTGGACCAGGACGTCCATGATATATCCATAGTAGGAGATCCTCTGCGACACTCCTTCAATGCACCTCCTTGTCTTTGAGTGATGCTGGTGGCTCTCGTAATGCTCGTGTGCATTGTTGACGACCTGGACAAGGTCGTCCAAAGTCGTTGCCTGAATCCTGCGAAGACAGTTTCTCTTTTTGGGGTCTCGAGTTCCATGTTGCTCAAATACCGTTTGTGCTTCCCTGAAGGCGACTTCGGCTGGGGCGAGAGCATTTGCACTGCGTCGGTCAGTTCAAATTCATGTTATGCGCCCGTTGATAGCCAGGCTCTCGGGGCATCGCTCTCACCCACTGGACAGATACCACTGCGAATGATCGGTAGTTGGTAACCCATTCATTGTCCCTCAACGGGTGCTTGAATGACAGGCAGTTTCAGAGCAGATTGGCAGGCCGTTCTGGGATAATTATGGACGTCGTTCCGTGTGAGGCATGCTGGGAACTTGAACATCGCGTCCGCCTCAGCCTGGAAGCTTGCGCCACGGGCAATGCGGGGCTGTGCTTGCATCGCTCAGCCTGCCTTGCATTTGATGATGGTGCCGTCCGGGGCTGAATGTCCGACTCTTATCACTGAGAACGGCTGTTTTGAAGGCGTTATGTGCATAGCCACGGTGCTCAGCAGCCGAACACAGCTTCCAGGTCCCCCCGTTCGTGATGATATCAGTCGGTCAGGCTTCGCAATCTGTCGACCGTAGTATTAGGCGGCGCGGGAGTGTTATAACAGGTGGTCAGGAGCGAGGCTACCCCGCAGTAGGGAAACACAGCGCACCCAATTTGACGATTTCAGACGACCACAGTGAAGGGAGTACCATTCAAAAGAGACGACTCTGGGCCTTGCGTGGGACAGACAAGACCGACAAGACCGACAAGACCGCCGCGCCCTCTGGCAATTCTACCAACAGGTTAGGCGACACGGTCACCGTGGGCAGTCCAGACAAAAATCGCAGAGCGACATATTATTCCGACCATACCGTGGAGAGCACACGGATGGTGGGTCAACATCCGCAATACTACGGAATTGGACGATCATCAGTACAACAAAACCATAACAATCGGCGATTGACGATGGCACGTTACGAATATGCCAGATCCCCCAAAGCCATGAACCTGGGACCACGAACAACGGTCCCGGGGAAAAGAGCGGGCAAAGCCTCTGCCCTTGTCCACCAGAGTACACCAGGCTCGACAACGAGCAATCGCGGCGCCGATTCGGGTTTGGCGATGGACCAGATAGATGGCGACGATTTGCCGTCACTGGAAGCTCAGGCATTGCGGAATCACATCGCCTTTTTGGAAGCCAAGATGAAGAAGCTTCAAGCGACCCAGGACGATCGGCCGCTACCGAGATACGTGAGACTCTACCGTCTTCTGGAGAAGCCCGCTGTCACGCAAGGTCCGAGTACCAACCGGGCTGGAGGTTACGGAGGTGACATCGAAATTCCACTCAGCGCCCCCTTCGTTGACCCCCCAGAGGTGGTGTTTGGCCAAAGGGGAACAGCACGCCTACGATGCAGCGCCCCCCTGATCAACTTTGAACTCTACCTCGCTGAAAACCAGGACATCTCCTTCATTGTATTCCGAGATTACGACAAATTTATAAAACCCGAACCAAGAAGAAAGGCACATAATACTGCTCGTCGCCCAGAAAACCCCCTTCAACCCATGCCGGTCGGTGAAAGCGTTTATCCTGTAGCGAGTGGCCTGAAAGAGGCCTTGAAAGAAATACTGCAGAGGCAGCCAGAATACCGCGATATTCTCCAGCATTACGAAGAGAGTGGAGAAGTCCCTGCGCCTTACCCTTTTATTTACCACAGCCGCCAAGAACTGGCCGATATCCGGGATGAGTTGTCTGAATCAGCGCAAGAGCAACTGGACATTTTTCTGGAGTATGTTTTCGAAGTGTTTGGTGACGAGTACCAGATTGCCGACTCGCTCTTGAAAAAAAAAGAGATTCTTCCCGACTACGTTCAATACCTGTTCAAGCCAGGCGACATATTGGTCGAAAGAAGCGGCAGTGAGTACACGGGGTATGTCGCCCAAACCTGGGTATCAGAAAGTGCTGAAAAGGCGAAGACCATGGTGAGCCAAAGAGGAAATATTGGCCTAGACATGTTACCAGATAAAAAATCTCCGCAGCAGAAGTCCGACAGTTCCCCCACTCGTAGCTGGACCATCACCGGGTTAACTTGGGACTTTGATGGCAACTTCTTTCGAACTAGGAAGTCCCTCCAGTTCGATCTGTCGCTAGATGACTGCCCCTGCATCGGCACAGCGTTCTCGAAAACGGCAAATGAATTACAGACTCAATTGCGAGGAAAGCCTATCGCTGAGCTGAAAGTGTTCCCCCTCGCACATGCGCCAGAGGAGGTAGTAAACATGCTCCGAAGCCGAGGGGAAACCCTTTGGAAGTGTCGCATACGAAGGTTGGTCTCTTATCGTGCCGGTGACCAGGAACAACTCAGCAATATGGTAAGCTGGTCTTTCTTTCTTTTTGTTGGTTATCGTACATGAATGCTATACCTCGCTGACAGTCGCAACAAGACCGATGACCGATACATGATTGACATGAAGACATATCGAACACTGCATGCCAAGGATGATACCCGTTCCATTGGACACAGGGATGAACTCGACCCAGAATTGATGGCCCGCGATGAATGTCCAGAGGGCCAGTTTCAGCATCTGCTACCGAGTCGCATCAAAGGGTACAACCTACGACGAAAGAAATGGTACGAGCTTGCAGTTGATCGCATAGAGGATGTATCTTGGAACAGAGGAGCATTCCAAAGCCTGGTAATCGAGCGCAGGGCTAAAGATCTCATTCGAGCTTTAGTTGTAAGTCAGCTTGAAGCAGAGAAGTCCACAGACTTAATTGCTGGCAAAGGAAATGGCTTGATTCTGTTGCTCCACGGCGGTCCCGGAACAGGGAAGACTCTCACTGCGGAGAGCGTGGCTGAAATTGCAGAAAAGCCACTATACCGCGTAACCTGTGGCGATGTGGGTACCAAGGCAGAAGACGTCGAGAAATACTTAGATTCTGTGCTCTACTTGGGACGCATATGGGGATGTGTGGTGCTTTTGGATGAAGCCGACGTTTTTTTGGAGCAACGAAGTCTGGAGGACCTGAAGCGAAACGCCTTGGTGTCTGTGTTTCTGCGGGTTCTAGAGTACTATGATGGCATTTTGATTCTGACGAGCAACCGAGTTGGGACTTTTGACGAGGCATTCCGATCTCGAATTCAACTTGCCCTCCACTATCCCAATTTAGGTCATCAGCAGCGATTGCAGATCTGGCAGATCTTTATAGACAGACTCGAAACGCAGGACGAGGAGGCTGTTGATATTGCAGATATACGAGGCCATCTGGACCAACTGAAGGACGAGAAACTGAATGGAAGACAAATCCGAAATGTCATCACCACGGCTCGCCAGTATGCGCAGTGGAAAGGAACCACACTTACCTACAAACATCTCAAGGATGTGATTGAAGTATCGGGGCGTTTCGACACCTATCTTGACAAACTTCACGGAGGATATACACAGGATCAGCTGGCTCAGGATGAGGGCGTGCGGTTGGCATAGAGTCTTATGTCTGGGAATAATAGACTGTAGTTGATATATCTTTTTTGTTTCGTTAAGCACTAAGATTCTTGGATAGCTGGCTTATTTTTAATTATTCCTCGGTACTAAAGTATCCAAATAGATATCAAAACGTCTAGAGTTCCTTTCGTGGCCGAATTGCTTATCCTTTCTCGAAAGTATACAATAGAATACGAGATACGATAGCCAGTCATAAGCTTCACGTCAGAATCAAAGTGATCGCCCATTCTCGAACAACATCTATCCAAGTAGCCCCGAAAAGATCTCCATCATATCTCCTCCATACCTCCTTGACAACCCTCTCCGCCACTAACAACCCCCCCCGGCTGGCATATCTCCTGCAGCCTCCGCCGTGGGGCTTTCTCGTGTAATCGGCCGGATTCTAGACGAATCTCTAATGCATAGTCTGTGAATTGAGACGATTCGCCGAAATAGATAGCAAGGAACAGACCTCGACTTAGCAGGAATTTGCAATACACTGTCAATATCGAACGTCGCCCGAAGAATTGTATCTCGACCAGGTAGTGTGAATATTTGATCTCTCCGGCATGATTAATAGTGGAGAAGTTGTGGCAAACGTATTCGACACGGGTATGGCATTCAATCGACAGATGCAGTGTCCATTTCGCTGCCCTCGAAATGACAGGGACAAACGGTGAGAGCTTGAGACTCAGTGATTTGCGTTCATTGATGCACAGCTATCGCCAGAAGGACGCACCGAGTTTAAGGGGATTCCCGCTGTTGACCGACTACACGCGAACTCACAATGGAGCCAGGATTTTTCTTCGAGCCCAGGTTGAAGGGTATGGAGTCGTCGAAGGGGAAAGAAACAAAAAAAAATTCATACTTGTAAGCTCGTTGCTTATGATTTAGATGAGCAGAGGTGATAGTTATCAGCCATTTGTCTCCAGGACTGACAGAAGCATGCTTGGCGATTCCTCAAGAGAGTAGGAAGAGACGAGGAAGAGAACTACAAAGAAAAATAGCAACAGCCAAGGCCAATGCACTCATGAAGTAATTAAAAGCATTCACACAAATCTTGCTAGTGTATCCAGACCTGTTCAGCTGAGCAGTATCTCACCTCTATTTATCCGCCAGGTACATCTGTAGCGTAGCTACTCCCTCTTAGTTAGTATTGCGCAAGACCCTCTCAACAGACTCCTGGACGCTCTCTAACTTGAGTCCAAGGACATCATTGGCAAGCTTTTCGTCCTTGGCGTAGTTGGAACGGAGCCCAGGTGTGTTGCTAAAGGAAGTTGCGCGAACGAGGATGAGCGCGCCACTGAAATCGCCCTTCCCAAGTCTACTGCCTCCTTCCTGGATCTCCTTCTCGGTCGTTGTCTCAGTGACGGTCCATTTGCTGCCTGTTCCCTCCTCGAGCGCTGCCAGAATCTCCTGCTGAGTCGTCTCAACAGAGGCAATGTAGAGAAACTGGTTCTTGGTCTCCTGCGGACGCTGCAGCACTGAGACCACTGACTGACCGAGCTGCTTCTGGTTGATAAGAGTAAAACTCTTCTTTCCCCCGTCCCAAATCTTTGCAGTTCGCTTGGAAATGTCGAATTCGAGGAAGCCGTTTGCGAGGCCCTGTTCAGTGGTCAGAGTCTATGGATGGTTCTCCTGCAGACATTCTCAAACAAATCAAGCAATCAATCTCATACCCAGTCAAACAAGATAGAGGTAATAATGGCGGTCCAGGAGAAGGCATCTGACTGCTTGACCTTAAGGTACTCGATAAGTTCCTTCTTCTGACCGAAGAGAGGCAGCAATTGGATCACCGCCTCATCCTGGCTGCTGGCTGAAAACTCTGATGGGATGAATCGCTTGACGCCAGCCCGCACAGCGGCGTCGACCAGCTTCTTCTGCTCGCCAAAGCCGGTGGCACCTAGGGCTGAGACGACAACATCCTGACCGCGGAAGGCAGCCACCAAGTCATCAGCAGAGAAGTCACTCTTGCGGACGACGACGCCGGCAGGGAAAGTTGCCTTGCTTTCAGTACGGGATAAGACAGTGACGGCGAAGTCAGGATTTGCTAGGACACAGTCGAGAATGATGCTGCCAATGCTGCCACTGGCCTAGAGAGGGTGGGAAAGTGAGTCAGTCAACCAAATGTACGGCACATCGGCGTAAGCTGGGATTCGCAACATACGCCCACAATTGCAACTTTCTTGTACAGGGACATTTTGGGATTCTTTTGGGGATGGTTCTTCTCTCAGAATAAGTCTATGCTGCGTTCAATGACCAAGATTTGAGCGATTAGTCTGATGTGCTCTTGGAGACACCGAGATCCCAGGGATGGGACGCCATCTTTATATGTTTCCAAAAGCCCTCCAGTAACCTCCTGTAAGCCACCCGCAGTTCTGATGCCATGCAACAACAGTTCAGCAGCGAGGAACGAAATGCAACATGCGACATCAAAGTCATCCGAATTGATGCTTAGAAATGCGGACTTTTCCTCCGCTGCTCCGCTCTGGCCAATCGGACGTGGCTGTCAGCAATCCCCGCTGGGACTTCAGGCGCTCGATGCCTCCGTCTCTTTGGCTTTTGCTTACTTCCAAAGCCCCTGGTGAAATGTTCATCGGGAACAGAAACTATGACTGCATCGCGAAGGGCCATTGCGTCAGGACGATCCTGTCTAGAATGCCGCAGGCGCAAGATCAAATGCGACCGATGCTTGCCCTGTGCCTACTGCGTCCGAACTCGGACCAAGTGTGCCTATCCTGCGGCGAAAGCGTCAGCGTCCAGCCATGCAGGCCATCCAGTGGACGGTGAGCTTGTGGATCGCGTGGAGAGATTCGAACGCATGTTTCAGTCCCTGGAGAAAAGCGTCGCCGACATTGCCCAGGTCCTACCAACACGCCCGACCACATATCCCTCTGCCTGTGGCTCTCCTCAACAACGTGAAGCGGAGCTTGTGGATTATGTATCCATACACACCGCAGGAGACCAAACTAACAACTGTCAGGGTGTCGAGCAAGACAACGTGGGCAGCCCCAGTGACCCTCCGACACTACATCATCAACCCCCCGGTGGACAGCTACTCCAGTCCTCTCCGTTTACCTTGGACCCCTCGCTGGATCTGGAGACCCTCCACCCTTCTCCAGCCATGATCTCGTTCATCTGGCAGACCTACCTGGAAACGGTTGATCCGGTCTTGAAGGTCTTTCATGTCCCGACCGTGCAGAAACAGGTGATGAGTCTAATCCGATGACAGCGCATTTCTGATCCATCGACAGAGTGTCTGGTGTTTTCCATCTACTACGCCACGGTGGTGAGCATGTCGGCGGCAGCGTGCCAGGCTGAATTCGAGGAGGAGAGAGAGGTTTTGCTGGAGAGGTGCACTTTCTTTTCTTATCCTGCCCGGCTAATGGTCCCAAATTCACTGACTGATCAAGATACCGAACGGGAGTGGAAAATGCACTTTGGCGGACGAATATTCTTCAGTCATTTGACATGACTGTTCTGCAGTCGTTCGTTATATACCTTGTATGTCTGGCTGCTCCTATGTGCCATGGCTAAACCAAGGGATCTAATATCTCTAGGCCTGTGGCAAGTACGACGAGTGTGGACCAGATGCGGGTTCACTGATTGGACTCGCTACGGGCATCGCCATGAGAATTGGCCTTCACTGCGACGGGCCATCCTGGGCCTTCCCCCATTTCAAGTGGAGATGCGTCGTCGACTCTGGTGGCAAATATTTGCCCTGGACGTGCGCGTCGCCCAAGACTGCAAATCAGATCCTTGTATTCTGGACTCGTCGTTCGATACCCAGTTCCCCTGCAACGTCAGTGATGCCAGTTTGCATCCGGACATGGGTGAACCTCCGCAACCCAGTTCTGGAAGAACCGAGATGCTATTCAGCCTGATCCAATTCCAAGTGAGCCGTCTTGCACGACAACTGATCTTTTCACGTGCGTTCCGCCGCAGGAACTTCTACCAGATCCTTAGTCGAGCGGAACAGGACAAGGCAATTGAACGTCTCAGTGAACGCGTCGAGAAGCAATACCTCTTACATTATGACATGGCAGTTCCATTTAACTTTGTTGCAGCTATCTCCGCTCGGCTGACCATCGAGAAGCTGAGACTCGCAGTGACCAAGCCCCCTGCGGACCACGACTGGACAATGCCCATACAAATACAGCCTGACTACCTGACGTCTTGCGTGAAGGTCCTCCAGCATGCCCGTGAACCATGGGCGAACGAGAAAGGCAGGAGCTGGCTCTGGATGTTTCGGACATCCGTGGAATGGGATGCTCTCGCATACCTTCTTCTTGGCCTAAGCATGACTTTCTCTCTCGAAGGCATTGATTCAGTATGGAGAGCAGTCAACGACATATACCATCACTGGAAAAATGACCCTGACATTTGTCGGGACGGTCGTTGGTCGCGTATTGGATCTCTCTATATGCGTGCTTCGAACGTGCCAGACCAACTACGAATGCCAGAGGTGTCTTCACCAGATTACTGCAGTAATATCAATAGCCCTAGACAGGCTGCTCCTCCCACACAAACCAGATTGCCAGTATCTCCACGTTCTACGGTCCGTGGTCTGAGTAGACCTTCTAACCATATCAGCGACAACGAATGCGATAGTGTAACCTCAACCGAGGGATCCACTTGTGTAAGGACACCTGCCAAGGTACCACCCACAGTCGCAACAGAACTCGACGATCAAGAGGAAGAGATGACATCCGGAGTAGTAGACATGCCTAGCACCGGCACAGGCTGTGAGTGGAGTGCGGAACTCTTGAGGCAGTATTTTCAGGTTGTCGACCACAAATCGGGTTGATACCCTACGCGTCGTCTGTGATGACGAAAATTATATCTGACTGTATTGCGCCTGAGACTACAGTCTGGCTCAGGGGTTAAAGTGACCGGTATCTCTACGTACAGATGCTGGACGGCTCGCAAAACTGATCCTGCAACGTCTTTCCTAGTTCTCCACAGGTACGTTGCGTATAGTTAGAGCAATCATGGACAGCAGTATGGGAACAACCTGGAACTAGTCGTGGAGCATCGAGGCAGGATATCGAGCTCTATGCAGGCGCTGCAAGACAGGCGGTTCGCGGACAGTTGATTAGGACGAGATCTAATAGCACTTTGCTGCCAATGTGGGCGCGGTAGAGAATACCAGTGTCTCATGCATAGCTCACATAGACTTTTAAGGTAATTACCAGTAACCACAATGCGGTGAAATGTTATGGAAGACGTCGCTATCCACATATTTGTCGTCCCCAATCAAGCCTTAATGGCCAACACAAGCCCAGATCTCATAATTCGAACACAAACCACAATCAACCCAGCTACGCATGCTGTTACTCCTCCATAAACCCACAGGCCCGTCCAATTCAGGGGATCTACATTCCCGAGAATGGCCCCAGCGCTGGGCCCGCCAACCAACAAGCCCAGCCCCCCCATTGCAAAGCCCTGCCCGATGCGTGTACCGATCATGGATGGGTTCTGTGTGAGCACGCGGAAGCACACTGGGGGCAATGCGATGACGACGCCGCTGAAAAAGCCTGTGACGAGCGCCTCGACAACTATTCCGGCTGCATTGTGCACACCGAGCAGACACAGCATGGTGACGCCTAGGCCCAGCGTGAACGGCGCCATGGTGTTGAACACGCCGATACGGTCTGACAGCGCGTTCGGCAGGATCCGCCCCAAAATCGACCCAGCGTTGAAAATAGTCGCTATATAGAAGGCGAGCGACGTGTCGGTGAAGCCCCGATTCTCCGGGTAGAAGGAGATGTAAAAGAGGAGGACTGTCTGACCGATGAACACGATGAACACGCCCACCGTGAAGACCATGAAGGGCGCGTCACGAAACGCGGACCAGTCCACGACGGCCCTCGGCTTTGGAGCTTTCACGCGCATGCGCATCACAGCCAGCGGGACGATGAATGTTCCAAGGGCTATGAAACCGACGCACCGAACGGCCCAGGGGAAGCCAACCTCCGAGATCAGCCGGTAGAGCACAATGGGGTAGATGACGCCGCCAAGTGAGGAGCCGGACGACGCAATCCCGACGGCGAGACCCATGTGCGAGCTGAACCACGTCGGGATCAGCGAGACGGTGGGCACGAAGAGCAGACCGGCGCCGATACCGACACAGAAGGCCTGCGCCAGAAGTGCCTGCCAGTATTCGGTGGCCAGAGAGAGCATCATAAGGCCGAAAACGACCATGAAGCTGCCAGTGACGAGGAGCAGGCGAAGGTAGCCGCGGTCGTAGACCGGTCCGGCAACAAGCCCGGTCAGTTGAAGCAGGAAGGACTGGATAGAGCCGATCCAGGATATGTTGGATGAGGAGGCCCGAAAGAGCTGGCCGGACTCATAGTACGTCTGGAAGACGGAAAAGGCGCTTATCATGCCCCAGGTGTTGAAGAAGATCATGAAGCCGGCGGCGACCTGGAACCACGCAGCGAGTCCACCATCGGGTGGAGGTGGAGGTCCGCCGCTGGGAACTGGAGGATTCGCCGACTTTTGGAGATGGGATTGCTCTTTCTCTTCCGTCTCGCTTACATCCGCGGTGACTGTCTCGTCGTTGAGGCCCGTTGACGCGATGTCTTCTTTGTCGATATCTTCAACCGGAGAAGCCATATTGACACCACAGCACAAGGACGGGCCTTGTTGCCTTCGTGTGCAAGGAATGCGATTCAGGAGGGACCGTTTAAAAGCTGGGGCTGGCAGACAGCACCATGTTATGGTTTTCTCGACTCTTAGTACCTACCTAGGTATATATACTAATAGCATCTCGGCATTCAGCGTCGCGGACAGCGACGGACGGAACCTGAAAGAGGGCCTGAATGAGAACCTGATAAGGCTTAATTGGGACGGGGATCGTAAGCAGCCTCGCCCACTTGGCCAGCAGGAGCTCCGCCGACATGGGTGAGTGTTGCGTATCCTATCCTGGTGAAGAGCGTGTCGAGCCCCTGATCTCGGAGAGCCCTTGTTCGGTGAAACAAAGCCCGAGAGTGCCAGTAATATACCAGTGCTGTGATGATCCTCCCAAAAGCTGACAAATTGGGGCTGTTGGGGCATATCGGACGTTTTCGCCCGTCGCGGCGGAAATAATCGTACCACTGCGGCATAAACTCATAGTGGCCTCTCCACCGCGCAGGAGCTTTCGTACAAGAAGAGTGAACACTGCTACGGACTCCACAGATACCCACTCACAGCGGCCGGCCATGGCTGACGGACTCGACAAAGAACGGACTAAGACAGTGCCCGTGAACAAGGGTACGGGCCACGTCGACGGCTCGCCACACCCAGGAATATCCCCTACGCGGAGGAAGGTTCGCAAAGGGACGAAATCCTGCTGGGAGTGTAAGCGGCGGAAGATCCGGTGCATATTCGCGTCGCCCGAAGCTGCCACTTGCATAGGCTGCCAGCGTCGATGTGCTCCATGTGTCGGCCAAGAGATGCCGGAAGATTTGTCTCCGGCAAAATTCAGCAGCCGGCATCTCAGTAAGCGCATCGCGATAGTCGAAGACTTTATGAAAGATATTCTTGCCAGTAAGGATGTTCTCACGACCAGCCAAATTGAGAGAAACCCCCGACAAGACGGCTTTCCAAACTCTGATGCCCTAAAGCGTCGCCGCGGGAATGATTCAGCGGCTGCATTAACTGAAGCCCCTCTGACGCCTGCAAAGGTAGGTACGTGAGTTACCCATGAAAATATTGAATGGTTTGCTTATTTGTCGCTTAGAATGTTGGAGAATCTGCTTTGAATTCGGCATTCCTCGCACCAGTCCCACCAACCGAGACCGAGACCGCCCTTCATCACTTACTGGCGGCTTTTCCAACCAAAGAAGATACCAGGATCTTGCTCACAGAGAGCTCAATACCGTCGCTTTACACTGAGCTAGTCAACACTCAGCCACATAGTAAGTTGACACGCGAGACGCTTGCAGCACCGCACCCTCTGGCAGAACTTTCCGGTCCCAACATCCACCCGGTCCTTTTGGCCAGACGCATGCTCATATTCGCAATCACTCTACAATGCCCATGTGGAGAAAAAGTCTCCGGCCTCTCCGAAGCACAGAATGTACTCATGCATCGCTTGGTGGCAACCGCTACGACATGGGTGACGACCAAGGAAGAGATGCACGGGACACTCGACAGTCTGCTCTGCATCATGCTTGAGGGTGTATTCGAGACCAACTGTGGCAATCTTCGACGGGCTTGGGTTGTCTATCGCAGGGCAATTACTGTTGCCCAGTTGATGGGCCTTCACCGGTCCCCCATGCCGCTGCTGAAACGAATCGACCCGGAGCTCGACGCGGATCCCGAGTTCATGTGGTTCCGTATTGTTTATATGGACCGTTATCTCAGCTTGCTGCTCGGCCTACCCCAGGGCACATCTGACACAAGTATGGGAACGATGTCGTCTTCGCAGCATGAACCGCCCCTAGGCAAATTCGAGCGAGGACTAACCGTCATTGCATCACGCATCTTGGAACGCAACGAAGCCGCATTTGCCAGGAACGAGATGACCACAACGCAATCCATCGACAGCGAACTATTGAGAGTGTCAAAACGCATGCCGGAAAGCTTCTGGCGCCCAGCAGATTTCCGTAACCTAACACCGGGATCGCCAGATGCTCTCTTGGAGACAGTACGCCTGGGTTCCCAGGTCTACTTCTATGGGCTTTTGATTCAGCTCCATCTACCGTATATGATACAAATAGGTAACAACACTCAGCAAAAATACTCCAAGATCACTTGTGCCAATGCTAGCCGGGAAATCATGACGCGGTTCATTGCTCACAGAAGGTTTAACCCGGTGTCGTTCTGCTCGCGACCCGTTGACTTCTTTGCTCTCTTGGCAGGGATGACGCTTCTGCTCGCTCATATTGACGCCCACCATCATCAAGCAGCAACAAATGTCCTGGCACACCAGCGCCTGAGCGATCGTGCCATGCTCGACCAAGCCCTTGAGAGAATGGATGTTATCAGCAACGTCAACAAGGATGTCATAGCGGAAAAGAGTGCTAAATTGATTCAACGGTTACTTGACATTGAGGCGGACGCAGCCGATGGAAGTAGTTACACGGCGAGGAGCGTGGAAGCAGATGAGCATGAGCCAGAGGACAAAGCGGAGTATGATGAGCTTCGCCTGCACATCCCGTACATTGGCGTCATCAAGATTGCTCGGCAGGGCTCCATCTCCCGAGAACCGTCGGGAGGGAATGCGGTATCTCAGCGGCCTGAGACGTCGGGGGTTAAGTTATTACGGAGACAGCCGCTTTCAGCATCCAATGATGCGTCTCAGACTACACATGAACAGCTACTCGGCCATGTAGATGGTATGGACCACGCCCCTACGGCTTCTGGGGATCTGTCGACGTCGGAATGGCCGAGCGCGATGTTGCAAGCACCCGGGCATGAACAATCCATACCCCAGTGCTCCAGCTCGAACCATGACAATATTTCTTTAGAGACCAACTTTGAACTTCCTCCCGTTGCTGCCGACGTCAACGACTGGACCTTTCAGGGCGTCGATATGGCGTTCTTTGATAGTCTATTGAAAGGGACATCCAGCATGGATGTGGCCATGCTAGAGAAGTAATGGACTGCAGATCCACTGGGTATGATCGGTGATCTATATAATTGGCACTCCTGAATATAATGCATGCAATTACATATCCTTTAGGCATTTCCAGCTCGATCTTCTAGTCTTCGGTGAATATCTTGAAGATCTGGAAGGAAATTCCAATTCTGCTAATGCCGGAATCTAAACGCCCTAAGAGCATAAGAAACGAAGGATATTAAATGCCGCTGCTACCGGACCTGCAAGCCTGATGAGAGGAAAGGAATTCGGCGACTCTGAGACCGAGTAAGATGGAGAAGCTAAACTTTCTCAGCTAAGGATGATGCGTTTATACATGTAAGGGCAGTGCGAAAAAGGCAATTCGGCGACTATGAGGATCTCACATTATGAAAGCATGGACTTGGAGGTCAAAGAACTCAGCAATAAATGGTTCCAGTGCGACAGATTGCCTCGAATACGATGCCAAGCTATAGGCGAATGTAAGAGTGACAGGAAAGTAGAGACCCGAGAACTGGTAAGTAGATATAAATCTGTGCAGAATGGCTGCTTGCTATGCAAGTGTATCAGATTTTTTTGGGCTATCATGAGAAATCTCGATGATTGCGATATCAGGCTGGGTGCCACCACTAACTATATATGCCATCGTCGGGGACCCGAATATGGCACCTCTGGCAATCTTGGAAACGCTTCTCTTTAGTGGCATACGCAGCCCGGAGTCTTTTACGTCAATGGGCAAGGCTCGAAGGGCTATGAGCAAGGACGATATCAAGGCTTTGGGCTCCGAGTTTACGGCTCTGGATGAAACGTTTCAGAACATTGTGGCTATGTGTCTATCAACGTAAGCGTTCTCAGCGCCGCTGTCGCCGCAAGTGATTATGATAATTCCACTCGGACATGGCAGCGTACTGGCAGTTTAATCAAGCCTACCTGTGCAGCTGCACGTTGGAGGAATAACAACTCAAACCCGCCCCACTGCAGGTTCAGTGTGGGTTCGGCGCGGGTTTCGTGGGTTGCTGGTGACACTCTAATGAATATGATGGTTAATCAACATCCACATCAAGTTACAGGACATCCACCAGAGGAGATTCGCGCTATATTGAAGAACCCGAGTAAGGAAAACATGAAGATGTAAAATAGAATCCGCTGTTGAGAACTGTTTCCAAGCTTCTTCCTCATCTAATCTCCATGTCAGGTAACAGACATCATGTAAAGGTATATATATATACCTATCTCACATGTGGACAAATTTCTCTTAGTACCAACAACTCAAGCGCCTGATTCTTCGAGTACGGCCACGCTTTGCGGATTATGAAAGGCGTCTCGGGGATCAACAGATGTTTTGATCTGCCCAAGTCTGGGGAGGTTTGGACCCCAGTATGCCTCTTGAGGATTGAGTAAGGAGGGGTCAACGTGTCCCGCGTATGCCCCGAAGACGCCGTTGGGCACACCTGCTGTGATGATACTGACAATGCAACTAACAAACTCCTTCGACTTTTTAGGTACGACTCCCGATCCGGCCACAGCAAACTGTCACCAAAACAAGGTGTCTCGATGCGGATAAGCAGTTCCACCTGTTGGAACATTTGTAATGGCGCCACCGCCGAGATGAAACGATAAAAAGAGCCTCCCTCTAGTTCAAGCCCACGTACTTAGAAAGTGGAACATGGCGTCGACAACATGTGGCGCCATGAGGTTTCCGGCGTTAAAGTTCAACGACTTCGCATAGAAGGCTCGTGGCGCTCCGCCACCGAATTCATGAAGCACATGGTTCGCCCAACTATCCACTAACTGCATCCAGTCTGATGTGACGGTGGCCTTGCTACCTTGACTCTCCGGAAAGCGAGCATTCAGATCAAGAGCATCAAACTTCTCCCGTGAACCGAAGTAAGTCCCCGATATCACCATTTTATGTTCGAAGACATCAATCATACTGTGCAGCTCTAGCGGGAGTGCAGGCTCTGCGACCAGCTGCTGCCAGACCTTGAAAATCTTCGCCCTCACCACTGGATTCGTAGAATCGAACAGAAACTCATACTGGACGACTTGTGTAGGTGCTGGTTGCGTCCGCATCGCGAATTCAGTCACAATTCCAAAGCTGGCACCGGCACCTCTGAGCGCAAAAAACAAGTCTTCGTTCTCTGTCTGAGATGTTCGTAGGATCTGTCCATCCGCGAGAATAACTTGCATCTCAAGGATATGGTCAATGGCTAGCGCCCATTGGCGTGAAGTAGGGCCCATGCCCCCGGTGGTAGCATGTCCTCCGAGGCCGACATCCGGGCATGTTCCATGCGCCATTGCTCTTCCCTTCTTAGGTATAATGTAAAAACAACTCCGGCCCGACCAAACTGACCCCTACGTTTAGGGGGTCAGCACCCTCGATACCGATATCATCTTACAGATCTCATTGAGCCTATCATATCTCTCAATTTTCATGCCCTAATTCAACCTACCGTTGCTGAAATCTGGGTTCAAAACCACTGTTTTCCCCCTTTTGAAAACTCTTTGTGGTCTGGCTAGTTCTGCCCAACCCTACTGCCCTACCTATCCTGTGCTTACCTAACCTACCGGCTCACCAACCACCTGACCATTCCAAACCCTACCTTCCTGCTGAACCTCCAAACCTTCAAAGAAGCCTGCCCTAATAGTAGGGAGGCAATTGGGACTGGTCTTGCACCATA